>VZTU01012596.1:0-43252 GCA_013400835.1 Zapornia atra | reverse complement strand
AGCTGGCTTTTAAACTTTTCTCAGCACACTTGGCATTTCACCACTGCTGGAGTCAACCACTGCTATGTTCTAGTGCTTCACAAATTTCTCCTCCTGAAAAAGCAGTCCAAAAATTCTTATGACCTTCACACCTAAGGAAGTTTGCCACATGTCTGAAGCGATGTCTGTACCAACGCTATGACACCCACTCAAAAAATTAGAGACAGAGGGAAAGATATTCTCCACTTCAAAAACATAATGTGCCAAAACAGGATTGGAGGATGAAAAGTTACAACCCAGTCTTCCCTTTAGCACCTTTCAGCATCCTACAAAGAGCAAACCTCAGGAATGCTCATCCAATCCTGTTGCTTACCTGTGGCTACCTTGGCATCATTTAAAATACAACAGGAAATACCCAAATACAAATTCTTCCAACTATACGGTCCAAACAACTCCTATTCATGTCCAAGTAGGTCCAAAATAGTGAGTTTAATAGCAATAAGCCTCTCAGAACTATAAATTCAATCCCCTGTGAGGAAGTTCAGTAATTGTCAGACATCTTGTTCCTTTTTTCATTAGAAATGAAGAAACAATCTGCTACTGGGAAGTAGCCAACGGTCAGTTTGTATGAAAATACATGAACATACAGTCCATACCATTCTAGCTATTGAAGTCAAATTAACAGCCAAAATTAACCTCCTTTGAGTAGTATTTCAAAACCTCATTTCATCTCACCACCTGGGATCTAGTGCTTTCAGGTATTTCTGAATACAGGTAGTTATCAAAATGTTAATGTAGTCCACGCATTCTGCTTTAGAAAAGAAAATACTGTTGTACTGTGCTCAGATATATGCCAAGCTCTGGCCCCAAAACCAACCTTTTTACAATTTTGATATTATTTTCTTTTTAAAAAATAAATACAAACACTTTTTACTGTGTAACAGCATAAGATCTGTGATACTATAACAACATTTGCTAATAATTTTCATGCCACTCATCATTCCTTTAAAACTGAGGTTCTCACAATTGGATTCTAATATACATCCTTTTTAACATGACTGTTTTCAAAATGTCAAATTAAATGTTTAATCTTATTTGTACCTAAAAGCTTTCGGGAAAGATCAGGTAAAATAAAGCTATCTTAGCCTAGCACCAAATCTCACAATGTTATTAGCTTTGCTTTGTATTGTGTTGACACCCTTACTGTTACGTGCACAAATTACACAATTAACAGACTTTTTATCTTCAAAGGCTTATGGTGCAGGGGTCTGTAGCGATCCCTGGGTATCAGAGTGAGTTTTGACATCGTGGTATCTTCTACACCAATTTCACGATATCTATCTAACTTTTAAACTAAATAGTAAACGTGAAAAGACAGTAAAGCTTGTTCTCTCCCCACTGACACACAGTGTATTAAATAATCAGAACTATTCAGCAGTCTAAACCAATGTAAATTAATACAAAGGCCAAATAGTCAACAAATACTGGATTTTCCAAAGAAAGGTTTACATTTCAGGTGCTCCTCTTCTTTGTTTAGATAAGATTGTTGAAGGCTAAATGGTCACAGGTTTCAGATGGCAAAATGGGAGCTTTTTGGCTCCAAAAGTTGGGCCAGTCAATTGAACGCATAAATTTGATTTGTTATGGTACTGAAACCCTCCCAAGTTGATCTCATATATGAAAATTTCCTAAGTTATCTGGAAAATTTAGATCACTTTAAGTGTGACTGAAAATAGAATGATACCACAACCCTACTACACTGTATGTAGTCACAAAACACTTTTGTATCATTGTAATACTATTCCTATATTATTCACAACTTACCAAATTGCTTTGTTCCTAACCTCCTATTTATAAGTGGTTTAAATCCAATATCCAAAGATCAAATAGACCTACACACCAAACACCTCCTAAATTAAAGTGAAAGGCATATTGAGTATATGAAAGCCTTTTGAAGAGGCAAGCTTTATGTTGGGTCTGGACAATGCAAAAGGGAGTAGAGCAGCCATGATTTAGAATTTCACTGTTTGTGTATCGGTGGAAAGCTTGCTGTGTTGGCTCCATTAAAATTACTACCCTGAATGATGCTACAATGAAATTATAAATAGATTTTTACTCATCATAGGAATGTGTTTCTGGAACAGTCTCTCAAAAACAACAGTTGGGCAAAAATAATAACTGCCACTCATATGGAGCTTGCTTTTCTGCAAGGAAGCGCACAATGTGATTGCTTCTAGTGAAGGCAGATGGAAATTCACGGTCCTGGAGATTTCAGAGGTTATATCTTTTCAAAGGAAAAAAAAATACACAATGAGTAATAATTATTCAAGTACTTCTGAATACTGCAAGTATTTCAAGAGTCCTGCCATTGAAATGTAGATATCCATAGCACATTGAAAGCAGAAGGAAAAAGGGAATGATAAATTCTGTGCAAGATAAAAAATAGTGCAACAGATGAAAGAACAGTAGCTTAAAGCTGTATTAATTTATTAAGAAGCAAAAATAGAGACTTTTGTAATGCCTTAAAACTCCCAATTGTTCACACAGACAAAGAATGCACACATTTCATATGTAAACTACAGAAAACTCTTAGGTGGCTACAACATGATTGTGCTACTTCCCTGCTGCTTCCCTGGGTTTTGTATTACTCTTTCAAGTCTCGTAAAGTCCTTGCCTCATAAACCAGCGATATGCTTCCAATATATTATACCCATCGTAATCTGCTTATAGGCCTTTATGATTCATGCTTATTTAAAAGCAGTTTTCCTACTTGCTTGTATTGACAAGACACAAATTTTGCCGCAGTGCCTTTTACTACAGGCTTGCTCAGCACTTGGTCTCAATGGGGATTTCTAGATACCACCTTAATAGATAAAATTAATAAAAATGAACATATTGAACCCAAGGAGTCTCTGTCTGATCCATTTAAATCTAAAAATCACACGTATTGCCTTTCCTGTGCATGTAGTACTAAAATTGTAGAAGCTTGTAGACAAAACAGACCTCAGAGAACACTTGAAGTGTCTTCCCATTTTTCTCTTACTACAGAAAAAAACCCACTTAATTTCTCACAGCAATATTATTTTCTATGTACTGATTCAGGTTTGGTTTTTTTCCCCTCTGATATTACCAACTACCCCTACTTTTCCATCCACACATATCCACCTACCTACATTAGCATACAGACGTGCCAACTGCAACAGGTGTCTCAAAACATAACTGAAAAATTACAGGAATGGATTTTATTCCTGTTTCTGCTTTTGGTTCTATTAAAAAAAAAAAGCCTATTTGATCAATTTTTTTGATATTTCACGTTTCAGCTGAATGATCTGGTTCAGATCAGAGAAAGAGCTAGAAACTGCCATTAACTGGTAACAGATATGGGTAGAACAAAATGGTTTCAAAAATTCAGGTCAAATTTAGCTTTAGCTAAATTTAGCTTTAAAAACCTTTCACCTATTTTTTATTTTATTAAGCAATCAAATACCTTTTTTCTTTCCCGTATTTGCCAAGGGAAATTTGTGAGCATTTGGCATTAGTATCTATTAAAATTACAGATATGAAAAGTACTGATTTTCATTTCAGAATTGGCCTATATATTTAAATCAGACTGAATAATTCTCAAATGATTTTAAACACAGAATCTGGAATGAAACATAATTTGTGGGTTGAGCCAAAACAAAACTTTTCAAGAATATCTTGATTTATTGAAGCATCTTCTGTATTTAGGTGAAGCTGCAAAGGTTTTATCCCAGTTTTTCATACTGCCAATAAATAAAAACTTTGATTGCATGCCCATCTTTAGTCTGTCATAGAAAAACAATTAAAAATACCCCCATGCTTTCCCAGGAAAAATAATTTGATAGAACACTGACTCTTTGCTGTAAGTGATCTTACTAATGTATAATGGGTGGCATAGAACTAGACGCATCTCCATGTAGGCACGAGCCAACAAGAGACTCTTAACCTATCATCCACTCTCACAGTGAAGGGCAACATGAGCCTGGCGTGCCAAGGTAAGATGAATGAACGTACAAACCTTGGTAAGTGCTTTACCTAGCCTTTCATTCTTCTGGGAAAAGCCCATTGTAGGTACACCACAGATATGACACTCAAAGACTGATCAGTGTTCCACTGCCCTGGGTTCCAAGACAGACGTGTGAGGGGTGTCCTCATGCAGAAGTGCCAATTGTGTGACTTCTTAGGAAAATGCATGCTGTGATAGTGAAGTTACACAGGAGAGAGGAACAAAGATTAGAAACCATTTTGTTTGAGAAAAGTGATGAATTTTGCAAGTAGGCATGGAGGTTATTTATTGCAACAGTGAGAATTAGGTATCAAGTAGATAGGCATATCACTGTTTCCTGCTCAGCAAAAGAAATTATACAATTGCTCTTATTTTCTTTTCTGAAATGGCTGTCAGTCCTGTGATGTCATTTATCTTCACTATTCTTTAAACAAAAGAAAAAAGTCACAATGGAAGGAAGACAAGAACTGAATAGGTGGAGAATGTAATTTTCACTTTACTATGCCATTATCAAACACTGGAACAGAGGATCAAGAAAACAAAACAAAGAATTATCAGGATAATTACCAAAAAAGTTAAACTATAGCATACTAGCACTATGCTTCCTTTCACACCTTTGTTTCAAATATTCCACGATAGGATTTTCAGTTATAGTGAGCAGTAATAAAATTGATTTGTTGTTCTGCAGGCTAAGAACAGCTTGAGGACTGAGTGCCACCCATCTCCAGAGAGCCATTAAATGAGATGGGGAAGTGCCAATCAGGAGAATTTCCAACAACAGAAGATTTTCTGCAGTGGCTTCACTGATAAGGAAATCGTGTCCGGCAACTCTTAACCCCCACCAAGAGTCTATTAGCCTAAAAAGCAGTAAGACCTTTACACTTACAAATAATCTGCAAGAATTTTGAATGCTATTATTAGTAACTCAACACTGATTGCTGAGCTTCAATTGCATTTTCCTCAAAAATGAAGAACTCAATATTTAAGGCTATCTGAAGCTAGCAAACCAAAATCATCAAAATGATTATCTGCTTCAGAACAGAATTCATGTATGTTCATCTAGCCTTGTAAAATTAGGAATCATAGCACATTTCCTGGAGGAAATCAGTTACAGAAAAATCTAGAGTTATCATTTGTTCCTCCAATACTGATAAAAAAACTCCAAAAAATAACCCCCAAAAAACCCCCAAAGAGTTAACCCAAAAGCTGTGAGGAACGAAATCACAGTTTTTAAGACACAATTTTTCTTTTGTTCCATTTTACTTTAATTACAGGAGACTCACACAGTCCCCATGTGAATTCCTACTCCTCTTCTGACCACTGCAGCATGCACCTGCCTGCAATTCCACTGCCATACACAACCTGTATCCTTGGCAGACCTGGATGTCTGCAGGGCAACAAATTAAGAGAGAAAACCAGGGATAACTGTGTAAATTTTGCGTCAGTCTTTACAAGACTTGTACTTCAGACTTTTGTTTGTTTGCCAAAGAAAAAGGATACAAATCCTCCCCAAGACAATAATCTTTTCAGTTCAGTGAGATACGCCATAACGGATGAGTATAGGGAAAGTGTTCTCAAACTATTGTTTTAACACACCACACAAACCGCTTCTGCTAGTACACTCAGCAGCGTGCCACTAAGTACAGGGTGAAATTTCACACTTGTCAGAAACTACTAAGACATGACCATTGAACTGGAACAGTCAGACACCTCAGAGCTGTAGACACTTCGAGATTATAGTCACTTATCCTTTGTGCTGTGCAACGTGGCCCTTTGAAATGGCAGTTTAGTAACACTGCAGCTTTCTGGCTGCATTGGAGTACCCACAGGGCAAGCCGGGACCTGCTGGATAGCTCACAAGTTAACAGCTCCACAAAGTCCAGGCCACCAGCCTCAGCTAATGCTACATTCACTTTATCTGGGGAAAAACAACGAACACATCAATCACCAAACAACAGCAGCAAACCCACAAACATGGTTTTCCCTCTTTGTCTCAATGTAGGTCCTACATTCCCTCCTTCCCCAGAAGCTGTTACTTCCATACAGCAGTGCAACACACATCCCTGTGGTGTGCTAAAGTTCTCCTCCTTCGACACTTTCCTTTGGAAAGGAGGAAACCATGTCATTTCGAGACATTCCCTATCCCAGGCTGGAAAGTATCTAGCAAGTTTGCTAAATGGAGCCATCTACCACATATACCTTTAGGATACAGGCCACTGGAGGAGACAGCGAAATAATTCCTCTATAAATCAACTCAAGCTTTACAACGGCTGGTAAGAAGAATTCACCTAGTGCAAAGAATGCAGAGGTGCTTCGTGCGCTTGTTAAGTCTGACAGCTAGACTCTCTGGTGGTTAGGAGTGACAAAGTTTGTGGCAGGGGGAGATCGTGGAGAGCAGAAATACATTCAGTTACCTGAGTTCATTTTACCACAGAGACAGAATTTCATATTTACCTTTTATTCATACTTTTTGAAAAGACACTAGACTTCGTACCAGAACAAGACATTCTTGCTACTTCCCAAACACTTGGACATGGAAGGCGGCAACAGCATTTAAAATACTTAAGACTACGACCAGCAAATTCACAGCAATAATCTAGTTCCACATGAGAATGAAAAGCATTATGTTGGAACAACTGTTAAATATTTCAGTATGAGCATTACATAGCATTTCTAGGGCTGCAAAGCTGCTCTTCTTTCCTTACTTCAGGGTAATTATTTTGAAGAAGCAAATACCCTGCTAGCAAGGTACACTTCTACCTGAAACACCAGCCCACAAACTGAATAGCAGTCTCTTCAGAAAAAGCATTCCTTAACCCCGTAGTACATATGGCAAGAAGAAAACTGGCTCCTAGACAATATTATCTGAGGATCAGAAAAGCCTCAGCTTCAGAAACCACATCATTTATCTAGACTTTCTAATACAAGTGCTAGAATATAAACCTACCCCCACATCTCTTCAGGAATAATTGTTCAGCCCACTTCTTAATCGCAGTGTGATGCAGGCTGGAATCATGGATACAATCCTCCACAGTCTGGAAGCTGGACTAACTGCAGCATTAAATTTGGCTTCTCAGGGTGTTCAGATGAGTTTTATATTCCAAGCTGGCAATCCCACAACCCCTCTGAGTAACGTTGTTTCATTGTTTCACCACATTCATTGCAACCTTTTTGTCCAATATCTGTCAGAATCTCCTTGATGTGATTGGCAATTTCCACAGCTCCCTTGGACAAAAGTAAGACTCTAGATACTCCTTAATTTCAGCCAGTAAGCAAAAGCAATAGGTTCTCCCTCTATATTGCTGGCTACCGCCGATCTCTAAGATAATTAAAAACTTGAGTACCCCTACAGTAGCCTCAAAGACAAAGAATTTACTGCAGTCCAACTGAATACATTATTGGTTATGACGTGAAGTGTTTGAAGTCACCATGAGTTTAAATTCTGTATCTCTAAATATACATTTGAATTTTATGTTCAGCAATACCTATTAAAAGGAATAAAAAAATGGAAAAAGAGAAGCCCATATCCGAAAATAAACTAGTGCTCCCAAGAGAAAAATAGAGTCAAACTCTTGTAATTTGCAAATAAAAACAGAATAAAGGAGGGCAATTTAATGTTAAAAAACTGTATTTGCATAAAAGCTTACTAATCTCTTTTCAAACAGGTAATAGGCAAAAAAAGCTTACCAAGGAGCCTGTAGAGGCAACAGATAAGATGATCAAACCATAGAAAAGAACTTCACAGAATAATGTTTTTGCATGTATATTTGACACAGAGAAGTTTGGAAAAGCAAGAACCCTTCTTTACAAGCGAGTCCTCAAAGAATGAATTACACCTGCTGGGAGAAAGGGCTATTGGATAAATAAAAAGAAAAAGCTTGGGTGATAACAAATCACCAGAACCAGGCAACATGCAATATGTGTAGAAGACCTCATCAATGAAAAAATTACCATGTGTAATCCATTGCTCAAAAACATATCTGTGTCAAAGGTGGCAAATATGGTATTTATTCACTTATAAAGGCTTTGGAGAGACTGAGAGCTACAGATCATTATAGCTGCTGTCTGCATCAGATATTCGTAGGGGTAATAGTGAACAGAAACCATGTACAAAGGGACAGATGTTCAGGGAAGGACAGCACATGCCAATCAAAGAAAAGAAACAGCTCCCAGAGAAAGGACTGCAGCATGGACCAACACTTATCAAGCTGGGAAAGGGACAACTGAGAAAATGCAAGAGGTCTATAAACAAGGAAGTCACCACAAAAAAAACACAACCCAACACAAAAAACCCCACCACAACATAAAAACAACAACCAAACAAAAAAACCCCATCAAACTAGGGCACAACGGTTCCCCACCTTCACCAATTGACACTATTACATAATAGTAGCCTTTTATTTTTGTTGGGCAGACACATTCAAAACACAAATGCTTTTGTGCTATTCCAGGACTTTCTGTTCTTTAAAAAAAAAAAAAAGAAAAAAAAAAAGAACTCCAAGGGGCATCATGTGAAATTACATGGTGGTAGGTTCAAAAGAAACAATAATTGATAATTAATAATTCCTCACTCATCAGCCCATTAAGCTGGGGATATTTTGGATGTAGGATACTGTGAATACCAGAAGTTTATGCAAAAAAAGCAACAAGGCAAGTCAGGAACCATGCTTGTTCTATCCTCGTAGTTTCTATGTTTCAGGTTGCTTTTGGTTTGTATTACCTGATAACTGGAATCATAGCCATAATGATGCCACAAAACTTCAGGATCAGTTTTTTCTTTAAAAAAAAAAACAACAAGGCTTCTCTGTACATGATAGAGACATTAAGTCACTTGATTTCAAAATTTGAGTTGTATGATAAGCTGATAAAAAAGTCAAAGCCATACAAGTCTATCAGTATTGAGTCTGACTGAAAGACATGGGAGAGAGGGATTTGGTTTGTTTGAATAAAAGGTTAAATTAGAGATGTCTGAGTTTGCTGACCTTGGGGTTTATCAGTGAGCAGCAAGAAAAATTAAACCATATGGAAAGTTCTTTAAATGGTATTAAAAAGACCAATATCAAGATGGATAAGTAATGGCTACCTAATTATAACCCTAATTGCAGCTTCAAAATTCAGGCTGGATATTATACAACAAGGTACTATCCTGTGGTTACACTAAAATTCTGTTCCTTAATAATTGTATTTGAATGTTCCTGAAGTAAATTAGGATTTCACTTATGAAAATCCATGGAATTAGTAACAGTTGAAAAAGCCCAGAAAGATAGAGGTTGTGACTTAGACTTCTAATTAAGTCTTGAGCTGGTTTTTTGAATGCATCTTTTGTAAAATTTAATACATATTTTTCGTTTATCTTTTGAAAAAGGCATTTGAACACGGTGAGGGGATGGGAAGGTGCAAGGCACTGCACATAATTGTGACTGAGTCCAACAGAATAAAAAGAACTTAGAAGACAAACAAAAGATCATGAGAAAAAAAAAAAGTGTTTCCAGAAGAAAACAGACAGAAGAGTTATAGAAGACTAACAGTATGCCTCTTCCTTGTAGCTTTGAAAAAGGAGAGTTAACAGTTCATAAGAATAATGAAATCCTGGCCAAGAGCCCAGGACTTCACGGCTGCTACAAGTTGTGATAGTTACCTAAGGCTACAGAAAACCACAGCAGGAATTGTAGATAAGGAGATGTCAGAGACTGACCAGTTATAACCCAAACAGAGAACAGCCACTAGGAAACAGCTGAGAAATATCTGCAGCACTACCAGAGATAAAAATCATACTTGTTCAGTAGGGCCCTAGCAGAGTACGTCCACAGGAAGAGCATTTCTCCCCAGCTTTTTCTCAGACGCCTGAAAGGATAAAAAACCAGGACATGGCTGACAGAGAGCACAGCAGCTATCAGAGCATACTGCTCTCAAACCAATGTCTGTCTGGGGTTTTGTTTTTTTCAAGATTTAAATTCGTTTACACATTTATGGAATACAAAAACAGCGTACCACCCATATTTCAAAATAAGATCATAATTCCCTTATGCCAATACAAGAGAGGATTCTAGATAAATATACACTACAGATCAATGTTATATAAAAGTAACATGGTATTATGTACTTCTCAGTAGCTAGATTCATGCTTCAATTTACAGTTCTGCTCCTATAAATAGAAATACTACTAGGAAAATTCTCCACGGTTTTGGCATGAGCACGTTTCTTGTAATCTAGTGCAAACAGCAAGCACAATGACCTAGAAACCAACAGGTTCTAAATCTCTACAACACTTAACTACAACGTTAATATTAACAGAAAGTAAGGAATGGGAACGCCAAGGAAAAGACGATATGCGAAGTAGTACACAACCTTTCAATCAAGAACAAAGCAATCAGAATTATTATGCAGAATCACAGGATATTGTTGAGGTTTCCTCAAAAACGGTATGTTTAGAGCTGCCTGTTCCAAGTCAATCAAGATATTGCAGCAAATTATCACAAAAAGAGTAATGAAAGAAAAACTGGGTGTAAGAAAACAACAAGTCTGGAAAGAGTACCAAATATGTTAGGAGAGTTTGGATAGACAAGCTCAAATAATACAGCTTTAATGTCCTTTCTTTTGTATGTGGATAGAGCTGGAATCCTAAGCCAGAGCGTGCTATAGCATCAAATCGACACCTGAAGCAACCACCACAGCAGTACGGTCTGTATAGCGTCCAGCACTGCAAGGAAAACAAATACCTGCAAAAGCTTCTCAAGCACCAGGCTGGCTTTAAGCTCTTGTAGCCAGGCCAGTACAGGATAGACCAGCTTTGCCCAGTTATTTACATAATGGTCTGTCACTGTATGTCTGCCCATCAGATCAGCTTTGGGGCTGGGAAGCTGCCCACCCCTTAGATGAAGGCCAGAATCATGATTAATTTTCCTCTTTAAAAAAAACCCAAACAAACAACTTATTTTATTTACAGTTCAACCAGTGCTTTATAGCAGTGTAGCACTCCTAATTCATTAAGAGTCTTCCTTGAGGAATTCCCACACAACACAAAGTCCTCCAAAAATAGGGCTATGCTCCAAGGAGAAATATTATCAGAACCAGACGATTCCCTCTGAGAGCAGCTGCTTGTTGGAGGTTCCTGTTCCGAATCAGTGTGACTTTGATAACAGCAGGCAAATAGATGAGGATTAGTCTCCATTTGGAAGCAGGCCTGTTTGCTGATCCCTCCTGGTAATGGCAGAGAAAGGCATGCTAACTGCATGGGTCCAGCCACTGTTAGGAGATGACTACTGAGAGCGGAGAAAGGGCATGGTTTGATATAGTTATCATACTATGATAACTATTCACTGCAAGTCTGTGTTTCCACATGGTAAGCTGGGTCACCTCGGCCTTAGGGACCAGAGAGTTTCGAGATGAAATTTAGGGAATGATGTGGTCTAAGTGTTTAAAATGGAGAAGTAAGGAGAAAATGACACAGACTTGGCCCCAAATCTAATATATAGTCCAGACAGAATCACAGACAAGCTGTAATTCCATGTAGCAACTCAAGGCATTCTAGGTTGAGATTGCTTTTTGCATTTCTTAGTGGAGAATCATGAGTTAATTTCCGAATCAGCTTCCTATTAATGAAGAAATGTTTTGAAGGGTGGGCATATATACAAATCTCATCTTCAGTAGGATATGTCATTGCACTGCTGTGATTTGTTGCCTGCATTACCTGTGACTGGCTAAGTAGGAAAACACATTATGAGGAGCAATCTAGTCTATCTAATCAAGACTTCCTATCACAAAGCAAACAAATCTAGCAGTGCATTTAATACTCGTTTAAACAAAAATGCTCTCAGAGATCACTTATTTTGCTTTCTCAGCTTTTGCAGTGATTAGGGATTGGTTTGTGTGACTTCTCTTTGTTTGCACATCACTGTCAGGCATGTGGATAAACAGTGAGTTCACAAGCTTGACCTCCTGAGAAAACTGCTTTGGATTTTAATAACTATATCACAGCTCTTTGCAATGGCAGAAGTCTTGATGAGGGTCTCCAGCCCATCTTTATGCCACATGAATGGCAGACATGTCTGAATGTTAATTATCTCACATTATGAAATTATTGCAGAGCATCATGAAAGTTTACCTCTCAGGATTATCATTCACCTGTAATTTGTGAAGTGGTTTGTACTACTGAATTTTTATTGACTTTGTAGAAGCAAGCACTTGATTAAGAAGAGGGAGTCCCTTAGGCTGAGACTGGAGGTGTTAAATACTGACCTACCCATTCTAATTGAAAATTAGGTACCATAGACGTCACTGGATTCATCGAAAGGAAGGTAGTTATAACCTGTTTCCTGAACTCCAGGGAGTAGTGAACAGACAGAGGTGACAACAGGGTATATTTGACATACAGTCCTAAATGGCTACCATTTCAATAATGAAGCAATGAAAGACTTTAAAAATATTTATAGCTTTCATGTCTCTGAGCAGCTGTGCACATTTTTAGGGTTAGCAATGAAAATCTAGTATTGGAAAAACTGTAAAAAACCATGAAGCCAGGTGATAAATCACTCACCTCTATATGCAGTTATTAAAAAAAGAAAAAAGAAAGAAAAAAGGTGCCTTTCTAGCTGGGGGCTTATTGGCTTTGCTGATTAAAATCCTTCAAGTTCTCAACAGATAAACTTTTTCACTTTTTCTAAATTTCTTCTAAATTCCTGATATTACACAAACAATGTCCTAAATGGTCATGCTGATCAAAACTTTCATGCAGTGCTAGCTCAACGCCTTAGCTTGTGAGCAGTTTTTGTTGTGGCCTTGTACCTGCTCTTAAAAAGAGATGCTCAATTCCAGTACATAATTCCCTTTTTTATACTCATCGCTTGCTCAGGACAACATCTTCTAAGCACTCTAACCTTGTGTAGCTAACTAAATATAACATTACTGAGCAACAGTAAAATTAAGGTTTCTATCCTAAAGGATGAAAACCATCTCTTTGTGACTGCTCTGCTTGATTTTGGCAAATGCCCTGACACTTCCAACAAACAACATAAAAGCATAATGTTTATCAAGACAATTAGTTCACTGGAGGAAGCTATGCCACACTCTATTCTTCCCTGCCACCAGCTTATTATGAAAGCAACAGGAAACAGAATTAATGAATCTTTAAATGACCCTTCTCCCAGAGATCGTATTAACAGTGTGGTCACTGTTGCAAAAAATAACCTTCAAAGAATCCTGTCAAAGCTATTGACAGTTCTATAAAGTTTTATGAGCACCATGCTGTTGTGTGTTGAGAAAAGAGATAAAGCATTTGTTTTCTTAGAGATCATTAATGCAGAAGATCACAAGAGCAAATTTCTGCAGAAAGACAAATTGACACCAGTTCATTCACTTTTGAGGGGAAGGATGACACCACAAGAGAGTTTCGCATTTTATCTGAGGAGGACTGTCCAAGTGAAGATTTCTTTTTCCTCTTTGAGTGTCAATCCTTCCTACAGGAGAACAAGCCCAAGGAGAAATGAAAGCCAGGAAGGGGAGATTTGTCTGTTTGGACTGGGATCAACACACTACAGGTTTCCTGGTGGGAGGAGACCAATTCACACTTGAGCTGCCCTTGGGCAGCTCATTCATACTTACACATTCAGTGCCCCAAAGCACACTGCATCAGGTCACCTTACAAAATGCTCCTACGCAAACTCTCCATGAGAAATTTTTTACCTTTACAATCAGAAAGCAGCATAAACCTCAGTCTAACAGACCTGGGGTGAATACTGTAGTCTTTGTGTTAATGAATAAAAAAAAAGAGAGAAAAGGAGGAATGGAAATCAGAAAACACAGTACCTTTTTTTTTTTTAACTGTATCTGAGAGATGTTGGAAATCATTCACACCCAGCACTAACTCACACAAAGATGCTATCTCCAAATGTTGTATTTTTCACTCCTATCATGGCCCAGCCTACGGTTTAAGCAAGTGTTCTCAGGATGAGATTCCTTTACCTATTAAGTTTGTGAACAAGCAAAAAAAGAAAAAAAACACCCCTGAATACCACACTTAAGAGTGTGGGTGTGTACACATTTGTATATGTATACATCCATGCTAATGCTCTTACCTTTAAAAACAACTGAATTACACAGTAATATCACACTGTGCTTTTCTAGATCCCACTGAGTTTTATAGAAGATAAACAGAACTAGATATATCTATATTGAAGAAGATGCTGCCAATAATTTCCAGTTCTATTCCTGTGAGATGAGCATAAACTTCAGAATATGCAAGGTGTCAGAGGTGATGTTTTAAAGGTATTAAGCTATCAGAGGAATAAAGTTTTTGGAAAAGCAAATGAAGCAATATGTATAGCTGAAAAAAAATACTAATCTGTATTTTATAAAATCTATGCTGCAGTCAGCATATCCACTAATCTCCTATTATTCCCACACAATTGGCAGTAAATCTTCATATCTGTGACCCAGTAATCACATCTACAGAGCCACCAAATAATTCAGAAACATCAACAAAGCCAAAAGAGAAATTCAGCTCCTTGTACACGTTGAAGTAACACAGCCTGCGATAATTTGAGTTTAAACTCGTGTGCTTACATATGGTTTCCCCGAGAAATGGAATCCCTCATACAGAACATGACAGTAAGAAATGAGGTCTGTGGCATGACTCTCATATGCCAAAAAATTCTGAGTATTGTTCATTTAGCAGCTGATACTCAGTAAATCGTCAAAGCTTCAAGCTATCTCAACGTACATTTAGCTGAAAAAAATCACCCCTTGAGCCTTAAACCCAGTGTGAAAAAACAAGCAATCTAGCTTGAGTCAATTTTAATGCTGAATTTCCTGTCTTCTCCATGGGCCCAAAGTCTTAATACTGTTGCAACTGCTGTTTCTTAGATCATTCGCTCGAATCCTCTTGATGTGTAAGCAAGCATACGGAAAACAGCTTGTCTCTTAAGTGGGATATTCAAACTCAGAATGCTTATATATACAAGAGAAATGTTTTTATCATACACTCCCAGAGTGCCCCTCACAGCACAAGACAGTTCGCTGCTACTGGATCCTTAGCCACACACATTTCTTTCACCCACAGGAGCACTGCTCTGCTAGCAAGACACTTATGTCTGATCTAATTTTGATGTCTACCACTTACTTCTTGTGTCTGAAAGTTCAAGGAAGCTTCACCAAGTGAAGTACAGATTTTAAAAGGCCTTCCTGCAAAATATGCACCACCCTTTTTCTCTTCATTCTCTCATTCATCACATAGCAATTGCTTGGGCATTTATATATCCACGGATTGTGTGTTCACACCATCACAACTGCATCTAGGAATGCTTCTATGTGTTGACTGCACATCCACTAAAGTCTTCAAACAGGGTTATCTCTTCCTAACACCTCAGCTGGAGGGTGCAAGTGGCAAGAGAATCTGTCCAGCAGTTACACAGGTCCTCTGTACAACAGCCAAATTCCACCACCATTTAGCAGCATCATTTTTCTATGTCCAGCAGTAGTACCACCAAACTTCATACTAGCTTTCTGGAGCCATAAGATTACTTTCTTTGTCAGTATCAGTATTTGAGGACTCAGTACTCTCCCAAGTCGAAAGAGACAGTATGCTGTCTTCCAAAGACTGCTTGACAGAGAATTTGGATTCCAGCAGTGCTTCCTGAAGGCAGTCAAGCAGCCTGTCAGGTGAGGATGAGTTTGTCTGGAAGGGGCACCTGTGCAGTCATAGGCATACAGGAGTACCTGGACAGTGTATCTGACACCAGGCTCTACACATGATACAGCCCCTCCCTTCTCAAACTACGAACATAAATTCCAGTATCACTGTTAAAAGCCACCTGCCTTATGCACCAGTGCTCTATAAAGCTATTCATCTGCCTTCAGATGCTTGCTACTTTGACACTGCTCCTCACAATGAATTGCAGGGTTAGAAACCTGCTGATGCTTTTCCCTACTTCTTCTTTGTACTTTCTACTGTGGAGCTGCCTCAAACCCACAGACCAATTTGTGCAGCCAAGTTCTTCCTTAATGGAACAAGTTTCAAGTTAAACCAAAGAAGGATTAACTTTTTCTCATATCAGTAAATGCAGGGTGGAAAAAAAGAAAAAAGAAAAAAAAAAACCCAATATCATCAGTTCTATAGTTTGTCTGGGACTTAACACTGAGGTTTTGGAAACTTCTGTAGGGATATACGTTACTGGACATGACCTAAAGAAGTCACCTTAGAGTTGCTACATCTGGATTTCTTGTCTTGGGTCTTCTAAGTTTCCAAATTGGTACCTCCTTCCAGAAGGAGGTACCCCTGAGCTTTGGCATTACAGCTGCAGTTACTGTAATCATCTCCAACAAGAAAGCATCCATATGCACAGCTATCCATGTGTTACTGCTTTGCATCTCTTTTAGAGCAAGATGACATTGAGGCGGGCAATGCAATTCCACAAACATTCAATATGACACTGATTATCAGATAACTAAAGCATACTGAGGTCGGACAAATGCATAAGCCAAAGAAATTCATGAGTGCATAAGTCTAGCATTGTATGGGGTTTTTTCTTTGGGAAGTGGGGGGGGAATGATGTGTCTCTCCACTTGATGTAGAATCAACGTTTGTCCTTTAAACAAACACTCCTAATTTACCATTGATTTCAAGGTTTACATTCACAGTGTAAATTACTTTTTCTATTACTCCAGCCATTCTACTGCTCCTTTTTTATTTACCCATTTGTTTCACATATAAAACTTCCTCTAAGCAAATCCCACATGAAGGACTAAGTCCATTTTTCACCTAGTTTTCTCCTACTGTTCTGACCATAACCAGTCAGGTGAGAATTCTTTCAATGAAAAATCCTTGTTAGAAATTTCCTTCTATTTCACCAAAAGAAGCTCCCAGCTTCCAAGAGTTAACTGCTTATGAACTTCTTTGGCCACAGTCAGTCTCTAGGTATTTCACTTCTAATCAATTTTTCTTCCATAACCACACGCAATTTTCCCATGCATCTACATAAACACAAGCCAGCAGAGTCACGGCTCATTGTGTCATGAACCATCTCCTTCTGTTAGTTTTGAATCCACAAGCCCCAGTTTGTCTTGTAATACAGACAATGATCACCCCCATATATCCTCTTGTGCTTACTAGCTTCCATTCTACAGACACCAATTTGTCCCTTTACAAGCCTGAAGAGCCGAAGACGTATCCACTCTGTATACCAAAGCCATTCTGTATCAAAATCCCCACTTCCATTTGCTGAACCCCTTATAATCTCACGGTCTGAAGGCAAACTTCACACAGCAGATCTGTATCCTGCTTCATTCTCAACCCTTCCAAATAGTCCCTGCCCTTGTTTATGTTTTTGATAGACACTCAACATTAAACATTTTTGTCACACCATTGAAAATCATCACAAGCTTTAATTTCATTCTAAATTGGTCTTACAAAGTTTTGTCTATCCTGCTTAATTGCTATTAAAAACACAGGCCTCTACTGTTATTTCTATTTTACTTTTGCATAAGGAGATATGCATTAGCACACTTTTGACTTTGTTCCCAGAAGCAACATAGGCAACAGTTTCGATTTACCATGATGGTATCCATTAATGGTACAAACTCTATGAAAACAACTTTGAACTACAAGGATCAGTCTGACAAACTTATATTGCTGCAGGAGTATGTTTTTTGACTAATTTTTCTTGAACATTTCCCCAACAAAAGAAAAAAAAAGCACTGATGATCTTTTCAAATCTTTCTTCCACATTTTGTCACCGTTTTTAAAAGAGTCCCTCATCTGCAGCTTGTCACTGAAAGAAGGCACAATTAATAACTGCAGGGTTTTGTTAAATTTTCGTTTTGTTAACTGCTGCACTTCACATTTCTGCATGATATTTTCCCAGCTCAGTTTCAGTTTTTAGGGCCATTGATACTTGAAGCAGTATAGGTCAGTTATGCATCAACTACATTTTCTTTTTGCCTAATTGCAGGCAGTGCCGCTTTCATCCTATATTCTGATACGTCCCCTCCCTTTCATATCCCCTTGGTTTCTGCCTTTGAACTATTAACCCCAGATGGTTCAAGTCTCATGTGCCAGATCTCACACACAAAAAAGGTTGATTTTACAGGAAAAATCCTTAAGTACTTAAAAAAAAGGGATTGGGATTTTTAATTTTCCTTCTGCTGAACCTTTGGGATTACAGATTTTAAACCTTGTTATGCTTTTCTCTGAAGACATTGTATTTTTTAATGCAAGCTGGGGTTCACGTGTAATCATATGAAAGTAGCAGCCACTAAGGAATGTTTTTTTTAGAACTTTCTACAATACAATTTAATGAACATTCAAATTGTATTCCCACTCAGAAATTGGTACACTCCAGGTTCTGTGGTCATCTGGTACACCTTTATTCACTGACCCCAGCAACTGCTGCTTTTTTCTGGAAAAAGTACCATGGAAGGAGGACAATCTTGAACTCCTGCATGGAGCTTCACCTACAGTAGACCATAGCAATGTATGAAAAGCCTGACAGCCCTACATGCTTCTAAACATGGTTTTATGTTGAGAAGAGTATAGGCCATTCCTAAAGCTCTGTAAACAGTACTTTGTTATTTATATATGTGTAACATTTATTTTTAGAAGGCCTGAAATACTCTTGCTTTTCTAGTCACCAAAGCTACCAAACCAATCAGCCTCCTAAAGCTTTTCTCATGGTTTCTGATTGCCAAAATAGCTTTCAGAATAAACTGACCCTTAACACAGACCTAAGAAATCAGCAGAGAACTGAGCAGAAAATATCAAAAGATTAGTGCTTGGGAAATAGAGATAGAATCTTTCCTACAATTCACTATTCATCCTCTATGGTCACTGCTAATCACAGATAATTTAGCTACTGAACCAACTGCAAAAGTGATGTTTTAAGGTATTTAAAGGCTTTCAATACCATCAACCATGTTCTGTTAACTGCTGTCTTAAGATTTTTATTTTTTTTTTCTGAGCCAGGCAATTCCCATTCTTGTTTCATGCCTCTGCATAAAAATCTCCCAATCCTTCTAGGGAAAAATCACAAATGTAATCTATCAGAGACATTTTTGCAAACTTGGGAAACCTCTAGCAGATAATGTAGCTCTCGTAATCTGAAAGTTAGCTTGACACTAAAGGTTTTTAAATGCTTCAGATAAGATGAATGTGCAAAGCAACAGCATCACAGATAGTTTATAATAATTTGTGATCTCCTGAAATTACACAAACTCTTCCATTCCACTGTATACTGTGTTGGAATTTCCAGGTAGCCTTCTTATTTCATAGCACTCGACTAAGAGTTTATCAGATCTGCATGACAGAGCAGACCTTATTCATCAGACACTGTGAGAAGCAAGAACAAGGCAAGAAAACAAGCATGTTGCCATGACTGCAATATAAAGCAGAGCAGTCCATTATTCATTCATCAGGGGAAAAAGGAATTTTTCTGTAGGCTTCAGGGTTCAGGATAATTTATAATATCCTATAGTTCTGTAGACAATTCCTAATCAACACAATGTTCCTGTTTTACAGATGTATTTCTTGTAGAAGCTTTTTTTAATGTACATATGCAAACCTTAACGCTTTTTACTTCTGCGTGATTTAATAAAATACGGGCCTTGTTAATGGCATTGAACATTGGAGGAGTCATAGAATTCCTGTGTTTCCCTTCAGAACTTTTTTCCATCACCAAGTTAAAACTTACATACAAAAATTCACTCTCTGCAAGACTGAAGACTCTGCAAGACCAAAGAACTTCACACAAGTGCCTATTCCAGGTCATGATACAATCACATATAGACATCAAACAGGAAGAACTAGAATCCCAGAGATAAAGAAGATTATTGTCTCAGAATAGTGATTAGATTTAAAGTATGGCAGATTTTCCAGAAATAATCTACAGTTAAAGAAATAAACAAACAAAAAACCAACATTAAAAACCCCAAAACAAGTGGCCACACTAAGGTAAAGAGAACATGTGTACTGGAATTAGTAGATTAGAATGATATTTTTCTGTTACTGTGCAAACCTTTTGTCTATTTCAAAGTCTACTCTAAGTTTTAGATCACTTTATGCTGCTGTTTTACTACATTTAAATAGATTTAAGATAAGGACATAGCTAAGACCTAGCCTAAGGCCAAAATACAAAACTGGCTGCACAGCCACATTTGGTACTGCTGAAAGTCATGAAACATTCCCAAGTGCAGCATTTCTATTAAAATAAGGTGTCAGTGAGCGAGGGTCAGAACTGCAGAAGAACACGACCAGGCACGCACATAGGGCCAGGAGGTAGCAGAGGCAGTGGTACAGCCTCCACTTAAAAGCAGTTCCCAAGGGAAAGAAGGAGCAGGCCCTCACTTCTAGCTTTCTTCACAACAGCTCTTACCAGCCACGGAGCTGACCTTGGACTCAGGCAGCTAATCGCTAACTTTGCCAATTAAACTCCTAGAAGAAAAATGTGCTCCGTGTCCTGACGACGACTGAAAAGGTTGTTCACTAGGGTATTTGGGAATTAAATTATTCAGGATATTAAAGAACCCACTGATATTCCCTCCTCCTTTTTTTTTTTTTTTCTGCTCAGTGCAACTTGTGGTATCTAAGAACTGAGTGAGTCTCCCTTACAACATTTGCAGTATGGACATAAACAAGCAACTACACTGTTCATTGTTAACAAGCGTTAAACTTAGCTTGATAAAAAGAAGAAATTAAGTATTTCACTCCTAAAGACTTCTCATGGTACTAAAAGTTGTTCAGCAATATCAGATCCTTCTATTTCAGACTGACACAACAGACTATAATTTACTAGTTCAGTGGTCTTCCCTGAAAAATATCCAACATACTTTGTGACGGTACAGTTTCTATCTAAATACAGTTTCTAAGGAAGTAAAAACCACCTCTCATACACAGTCTTTTAATCCAAAATTCGACTAGAAAGATGATGCAGTTAAGTGTATGCAGATTTTATGTACACAAAAATCTGCATATATGTGTATATGTATAAATTACATTGTCACAAACCTAAATCGCTGTATGGTGTAATTGGACAGCAGATGAGTGCCAGATACTACATTTTTCAAGTAACTTTGTAGTTTGATCGTTCTGTACTTGAAACACATTAGAACATACTAACCTCACAGACTTGGCACCAGCTGCTGAGAGCATGGGAGTAGCTATGAACATTGATTAAAAAGCTTGATTTCCTATCACTTGCGCTAATCAAGATAATTTGGGAGAAATTGTACAAAATTAACATGTTTATGTCATTTTTATAGTTTCTCGTCTGCGAGACCAGAGACTACTGCACTTCTTCAGGAAAGCTGCAGGAGGATGAAGGAGGTGTTTATTTTTACACCCTGGTTCTGCCCAAAAACGATACTCGGTATGTCTGTTTCATGTGGATCAATTTCATTTCCTGTAAACCTCAAGTGCATAGTAAACATACAGAGATATTTTGTCTTTTTTATGGAAGCCATGTGTGTTTTTTCAGGTGTTCTCACTAACTTTCATTTCCCCCTTTAAGAGCATATCCAAAGACCTCATGTTTTAGAGGAAATTAGCAATGAACTCATTATCCATACATCTGTTAAACCTACTTGTACTTGAACTTCCCTACCCACAGGTTTCAACAGAAAACAGTTTGGTGTTGAAGAACTTTAAGCTCATTGACCCCATTTTAAAAGGGAAAAAAACCCAAGGGAATAATTTAGCTAATTTGGTATAAGGTATTTCTCTCCTCTTTGTTTTGAATTTTTGATATTTAAATAGTTGAGTTGAATGTTTTGCCCATGGACAACACCATGAACCAGGCAAAGCTCTTATCAACCAAATTTTCAGAGTTTGTTTCTTTCTAGGATGGGGTGGGACTATTTTTGTTGGTTTTATTATTTCCACAACGTGCTTTCACTTTAATTCCCTGCAGTCACATTTTTAACATAATATGCTATACCACTATTATTTTCTCAGTTAATTTTTTTTCTTCATTTTGGGAAGTGTCTTCTTGCACTTGTGTGTAAATCCAATTTACCAGGTTTAACTTGATGAGATTCCAGATTCACTGGGTTCTGAACTGAAGCCTGTTCTTAAACATTAATGTGGACCATTTGGGGACAGTTTTTTAAGTAAACTTCTTTCCAATCTCTCATCTTCTGATGAGTACCTGCTTATACCAGAGGATAATGCATAATTTGATTAAGAATGGGTATTTTTTCTACACAGAAAAAGTAGATAATGTTACTCTGAAAATAGCTTAATGTTTCATCATTTATACTAATGAATGTTTCCACATACAGATTGCTGCAGTTAACGCTTGGCTGAATGAAGTTGTCCACAAGCACTTGACTGTTCTCTGCAGACACAATTTGTGTCCCATACCAGAATTTGTGAAAAGCATATGGCATCATTAATCTGTGGTCTACGTAAAGAAAGAAAATGGGCAGAGAATAACTGTAGTGCCCATGCTGATTAAAAAAAAAAATAATCAAATATTACACTAGAAGTGAAAAGAAGTATGTTCAAAAAGAAGCAGTGCATTCAGAAGGAAGGAAGGTAGTACCACAGTAAGTTATTTTTTCTATTACGGTCCCTTCATGCCTTCATTAAAAAGAAGGGTGAAAGTCATACACATCTATTTTGTGCTTCAACTAAGTTTTGTGTCTGCAATACAAGACAAGGAATTAAATGCAAAAAATAAAGTCACAAACATATAATCACATAAAGGGCTATCACGCTTATGAGAAGTTTAGCCTTAAATATGAAGCACACTGATCAAATGGAAATAAATTTGAATGAGAGACCTTAATGAAAAAATGTAAGACCGTTACAACTGCAAAAGCAACAAATTATCACTGAATGTACTGGCAATCAGCTCTCAAAATACTAATTTTCCATAGATAACATTAATTTATAAATAAGTGGGTTTAGCATTATATCTAGTATCGCTCTTGCTCACCATAAAGCATGCAGTAATTAAAGGCCTTGCAAAATCATGCTTCTAAAAACATTGCTTTGCTAGACACAATTAGTTGATTGCGTTGGAAACTACAGTAAATGCTTGCTCACAGAATCAGTATTTCCAGTAGCCTGATCACTAGGATCACTTGGGAGTTACAGTGATTCAGTACCTGTTACAATTTAGCCTGCTATTTATAACTTGTACTTCCTGGAGTACGGAAATCTGTCTACATTATTGAAGCTTGGAGGGAGGGTTAGCTACCCTAGCGCAAACTGCATGAAGCTTCTGGTGCAAAATTAGTCCCACATCCGATCACCAATAAGGGCAAGAAATTAAATCAAATGCCGAGAGTTTATGTCAGGGCATACAGTGCAACACAAATGTCAAGGATGAGCTGCCTTTCTCCAGCTCTGATGCCACAGATATGAAAATCAGTACACTCCAAGCTGAGGCTGAGGCGATGGAGAAAATCTCGTATCACAGGCACTGTAAAAAGTTGGGTTTCTTGTTTTTCCTTTACAAAAGCTATGACTAAATTAATTTTGAAGTCTTCCTCTGAAACACTAGGGCAGGTGGTCTGAGAGTTTATACCCTCAGGACTAATTCAGACTCTCTGCTGCTAGATAGGAAACACCAGTTTCACCCAACAGCCTAGTGGGGAGGTTTCAACAATCTTTTTCACTAGATTTGCCAGCAAATTTGCTTTGGGTAGAAGTCTGCAGAATTTAGGACATGCACAAAATTCTGACACTGAAACACAAATTTCACACATTTCCTCACAGGAAAAATAATTTTCCCTGTACATCCTGTAGCCAATGAGTAACAACAGAGTATGTTGGGCTAGCCCAGCTTGCAGCTGTCACCCACATGCTTTTACCATTAGGTATGGTCCATAACCAAGTACAGACGCAGCATTCACAACCTTTTTTCTGTCAACTAAGAAATACACAATGAGACACAGCTGAAGAAATGGTTTGAATGAAACCATCTCTGTACTGACCTGTTATTGTAAAACATCAGAAATATGTCCAAAGCATGAATTCCTCGCTGTCATCAGAATAGCAACACTCCTACCAAGCATGTTTTTGGCTCCTACAACAACATGTTTTGGATTCGGCTGAGATGGAGTTAATTTTCTTCACAGTAGTTAGCATGGGGCTCTGTTTTAGATTTGTTCTGTAAACAATGTTGATACAGACATGTTTTCATATTGCTGAGCAAGGCTTACACAGAGCCAAGGCCTTTTTCTGCTTCTCACTCTGCCCCATCAGTGAGTAGGCTGGGGGTTCACAGGAGGCTGGGAGGAGACACGGCCAGGGCAGCTGACCCCAACTGCCCCAGGGGTATTCCATACCTCATGGTGTTATGCCCAGCATATAAGGCTGGAGACAGAAGGAGGAAGGGCACAGCCTCCAGCTACCAAAGCAGAAGATGATAAATCTAAAAAATATTTTTATGCAAATGAGATACTATAAAATACAGCAAAATGGTGGAAAACATTTTTATACTAAATGACAATCTCCATACATTATAAAATAAATCCTCAAAAAGGAGCCGGGTGCCAAGTTATTAATCAAAAATAACCAAAATTTAACAGATTTTTGAGCTGCAAAACATACGATCTTTGCATCCAATTCTAGCAAGACTGAAGGGAGAGTGACTTATACTTTCATATCATGCCCTTGTAACGTGAAAGGAATCAGAGGCACTTGTTGCAGGCATTACCTACAGGAGTTTATTTTAAAAAGGTTTGATTATACAAGTCTGTTGGGTTATAAAAGGGGACAAATGCATATCTACTACTCCATGCAACAAGTTCATAGTTATATTAGCAATATTGTATATGCAGCATATGCAGAAGTGTTACACACACACCCCCCTCGAGCAAACTACAAACTCTGCTCATACAACTTGAGAATATGTCAAGAGAAACAGTTTTAGAGAGAGATGAAACTGGGAGGAACATTAAAGAGGCATTTATACGTGGGCTTATTTTAAGCATAAATTATTGCAGTGTGCCATACCAAATGCTTGCCAATGTATCAATATCTGACTTACCTAACCCCCTCTGGCAAGACTGAACCCTACGCTGAAGAAAACATGAGCAAAATTAAGAGGCAATTTAGATGTAGAACTGAAGACAACCCAAAAGGTGGGTGTCTCCTTACTTGAAAGAAACTTGAAAAACACATTGGGATTTTACTATTGACCTCCTTCCTGAAACTGTTTGGGTTTTAGTTTTTTTACAAAAACACTAGTTGTTTTCAGTTCTGAAACCCAAACTTGTCATTACCAAGTAAGTGCTGATACAGATGCACACAGTTTTCACAATCTACTTTCCCACTAAAATTTTCACCAAGAACAGGCTAATAACTCAGTGAAGCTTTGGTATGCCCTAATGATCCATCCCTTCTGTTCTGTAACACTACTGAGGGAAACAGAGCACTCATCCTCCCTAGCTCTATTTTTTTCTTCTGGAAATGTAAGCAGCTACAAAACCATCCCATGAACATAAATCTAAGAGGATTAAGAGGGCAGAAACACTCTTCTAAGCAAATAAAGGAAAACTGGCTGTCAGCAGTTGGGTAGAACACTCCATCCTTTTCTCAACAGATAGTAAACGCCTTGGATGAGCAGCAAGGGGACCTTGCTGGCCTGCACACTAATGGCAGCACTCCCCTAGCTGAATTTAAAGGATAACAGTGTCATTCCTGAACAAACAGCTGGCCCACACTGCAGAATTCTGCCAGCAATTCTGTGTGAGAAACTGCAGTTTGCCACAGAACACTTTGCAATGCCATGAAGAAAACTGATTCTGTTTCATTAGCAAAGTGAATACAGAAATATGAGTAATTAATGAGAAGTTAACCAAAGACAACAGTGGTTAGTTTTTACATAGTGATTAAAGGCACACCTGGGAGGGGCTATTATTTTGGAGAGAAAAGTTGCACAGATATCATTTTAGTGTATATCCTGCATTTCATAAATGTCAGTAAGAAACTAGAAAAGAGCAAATGCATTCAACCAGGAGGCTTATTTTACCAGATAAAACCAACTCAACTAGGAAGCTTTACTTCAGGTAAGTGCCACTTTAACCAATAAGCCAATTTGAGGTCCATCCTTGGTTAATTTCAGAAGGAAGATACAATAATGAACAAATCTCTCTGATATAAAGGCACAGAAATACTGCTCCGTTGAACAAAAAGCAAATGAAATAGCCGTTTAGTAGCTTTCTTACAATTCCCATGGCTGTTTAGTCAAAAAGGTACTTGAGAACTCTCCAAGAGCTCTGCGAACCTCCCTGTCTCCCTCTGCTGGATTCCCCCTCATCTCATGTTGGCAATTATCCTTTTAAATCATCGGCTAACTATGATCTAGATCCCACTGACAATCAACCCTCAGAGGAACGCTCTGTTGTTATTGATAGAGCAGTTGTTCTTCTCAAACTACTCGGTCAGTTGGAGGCTTCTATTCCTCAGCCATCTCACTGCTGAACCATCCTGTCATCTTCATTCAGCATCAATACCTGGCACACTTCATGCCAAGTTGGTATTAAATCCATCCTGACATCAGAGCTCTCACTCAGAGCTCTTAGTACCTTCCAAGTTAAAATGATTAGAATACTAGTTAAAGATGTGGGATGAGGATAGCAGTTCTGAAACCTTAACGTTTCAAATTCAACTGAATAAATTCAAATGACTAACACTTGAGTTAATGAACCACCCCCCCCAGCTATGCAATGCAAACCAAACCAACTCAAACCAAGCAACTGCCTACCCCATGCTTTCTATTCTTATCCCAGGTAAGGGATTGGGGACCACAGGTTCAGCACACCAACAAATGTATCCATGACTGACAGCTTATCTGATACAACCTGGTTTGAAAGCAGCATCTTATTTTCATCTCTGTCCCATACTGGAAAACTAAGAGCTCCGATCATAATGCAAAATGTGTAAAACATTAATTTCTACATCACACAATCTCTCCAATAACTCATAATGTTCAAAAGAAACTTCAGAAGAAATTAAGACAAACTATGTTCAGAATATTGCAATTAATTTAGTAATGCAAAAGTTCAAATCAATTTTCAACATCATTATATTAGTTTTGGTATCAAAATGAATCAAAGATTTGGAAGAGGCTTGTGCATCTATTTATCTATGTGTTAAACACACCAGCTTAATGGCAGCCTCTTCAACTGGCTAATTATGATACAGCGGTTTGAGTAGAGGTTTCATGGCACACATTGCAGCAGGGACCTTCATAGTTTTCCTGCATCTCTACAAATGGCTCATTGAATTGGTCTGGAATACAAATACAAGTAAAAGGAGACAGGAAAAAATGTCACACTGTTCCTAAAACGTAGCTTGCCATTTCATGTATATTTACATGCCAGCATCTACTAATGTTAATCATCTATGTCAGATAGGCATTGCTCAGGACCAATTACTGCTCTTAAGGTAATTTAGGCACCAATGTGGTGCAAAGCTGTAACAGAATTTAGTCACATCAAGAGACTTTTCTAGAACTAGGAGTAAAGTGATTACACTGGGGGTTGAGGTGGAACTGTTGGCAACAGAGGAAGGAAGAGAATACCTCAATACCAATTCAGCACCCAGTCCTACCACTTGCTCTTCAAAGACACAGAGCGTGAACAGCGTGACATATCAGTTCTTTCTTAGTCTTTACCCCTTTTTTCATCTGTGACAAGCAGCTCCCGGATTTATTTTTTTTTCCTTGTACATCAAGAAAAGCTAAGCATTCAAGTTTTTACTCTATCAAAACCTGGCTTTATTCAGTGTTTAAAAGCATTTCAGTCATGTCTGAGAAAGTTACTTTAATCAGAAGGCCTAGGTAGATCCCTTCAAAGCCCTGGCTGACTCGGGGTGCCAGCACAGCACCACACAGCATCTCAAGTACACCACGTACACAGGAAACCAAAGCATCCATGCTCACCTTCTTCAGCATCAGGAAAAGCTGAAGCATCACCTTTCTCTTGCAACAAGTGAAGGCTAGCACTGTAAGATGACTTTAACACCTACCAAGATACATGATTCCCACAAGCGGTATTTGGGCTCAAAGCATGGGTGCAATAGACAGCAACCATCTCCCGCGTTTGACAGAGCATTTCATGACTTACTGCAATTTGTGTTCTGAATATTGATTCTTCCTCCTAACCCGACTTTGGTCTGGACAGCAGATACCCCTGCAGTGTACCAAAAGATTGTCTCCAAAGCTGGAGTCCCATCAAAACCTCTCTTGTGCTACCAGTACCCAGACCTTGCTTGAAAGTATCATTTCATATCAATTAGAGAAGCATAAAGAAATCAGGTATTTTAATGACATCCTCTTCATCCAGACTTACTGTTGCCACCATACACACACAAGGGTTAAATGATTTTTGAGCTCGTTCTAACCCCGGAAAAGATAAAGCTTGCAACTTAGGACACTAGAGGACAGAACAAAGGCTGCTCTAAATTATACTTAACAATGACACATTGCAGTTTGAGAAACTCTGTAATGTAAATTAATATTAAGTTTCTGAGCAAATATGCATCTTGACAAGAGCAACCATCATATAATTACAGAACTAAATGAGAGATATGAACGTATTCTAAGTATTTGTATGCAAGTTGATATCACTTGTACCGTAGAAACAAATAATTCATTTACAACCTAATTTGAGAGCAATATAGTCTGCCAAATTGAGCCTGAAGCTTGAAAAACTAAAGTTCTGAAGGAGGAAGCTAGTCCTCCAATTTCCTGCATGACTGGAGACACAAAATTAAGACAAAGTGTCATTTTATCAAGGCTCAGAAAACATGCTTTTAAAACTAAGGTGGCTTTTAATTCCTTAGTTTCCATAGCTTTTAGAAACAAACACTTATTTAAAACATCTCAGCAATGAGGCTTAATGGGCTGAAGGCAATCTGTGTTAACGGTGTCTACTCCTGAATGGAATGCATTATTTTTTCTCTCAGTGCCTTTAGCTTGGAAATAGCTAATATCACTTTCTCCAAGTTATTATTAGTAACTATAGCGATGAGAAATGTTCAGTCCAGCTTAGATGTCATCTTATTTAAATTTAAGACTATTTATGTGCTCTAGGGAATTTTGCTATTGTCCTGGATAAAACAACTGTTAGAAACTTAAAGCTATGAAATCATTCCTGTAATCATGCATTTCAGGCATTCCTAAACTCCTTAGCAAAATGCAGTGAGTATTCTGTGTCTGACACATTATTATTTGTGCGGAAAATCAGTGCATATTCTAGTTACTACAATGAGAAACTACCATGCTGAAAACTCCTGATTTAAATAGGTACTTTTATAACAATACTATCACCAGATACCATACAACAAAAGGTAACAAAAATGCTTCCCAAGGTTTAAAAGAAAAACCAAAAAAACCCACCAACACACACACCCACCCACACCCCCCCCCGCAACACGAAGAAAACCTTAATTACATTCTGGTACTTCCTCTACGTAACACATTTCAATAAATACGTATTTTTTGGAATGACCAATTACCTTGAACTGATATTTTGAAAACATTTAGGGACAATCTCTCCACCTTTGTGATCTGTACAAGCCAGGAAAAACATGTATCTCTATGTAAAAATCAGTAAAGTTATATGGTAACAGGGATATGGAATGGTATTGATGTTTGACATGAAAGAAACGTTTTGTGAGAAAATGAATGTCTTTCCTCAATGTGGATTTAAAATAATTTAAAATTTAGAATACTGTATCAAATTTCAGTACTATATTTATAGGGATCTATAAATATATTCATGTTTATATGAATATATTTATATTCATGTATTTATAAAAAACCCCAGAACACAATCACTCAATTGATGCCTGTATCTATAACTGATTACAGTAAATCTGAACTTTGGTTCTGTTACTTCTGCTTTCTCTACAGCGCTTAACGCTATTTGACCATCTTAATACTATTATAAATTATGCCACGTGTCTGTACCAAAGGTACAGTTCTATCAAAATCAAAAGCAAGCTGAAAGAATCAACAGTGGTGTATACATGCATAAAGAGGCAATCCTTCATCCCACAGTTATACTCTACAACAAAACTGGCTAATACTTGGGAATTTCCATGTTTTCTTCTATTGGAAGGGGAAAGTTAAATATCAAAATGTTTCTTTGACTTTATTCTTCTGATGACCGTTTCCCCAAAGACAACTAACGACAGAACAAGACCATCATTTTGTTCATAATTTCCAAACATCTTCCCTGGGCAGCAACCCAATGTCAAAATAATTTACCAACACACTCTTCTCAGCATCTATTTGTGATTGTCTGTTTATGGCTCCTCGCTACCCTTCTCAGACTTGTGCTGTCTCTGGATACAGTCACTAGCATACAACTACTCTGTTTGTAGCTTGTCTCTAGTAACACCATGATCCTTAAGTAAAAGTGCAGATGTCAGCCAGCTAGACAAGGAACAGTGTGGACACAATGGTTCGCTTTGTTTTAATGTATTTTACAACTTTAAAAATTGCTTGAACTTTCCTCACATTAATTTTAAAAGTTCAGCGTCCCATCATTTACAACAGCACTTCACCTGACCTCATTAGGACATCTTATTATCACACTTCTAGCAAATGATTCTTAACAGCTCTTACTTTTATTTCCTTCTAAATATTGCATAGCAGTTCATAACAGGCAGTGTTTACCTTGTTAGTCCCCAATGTTAGAAAGAAATACAAGCTCATACCTTTAGGTTCCTATTTGTGACAAGAGCAGATCAATATCTGACTTGTCATTTGCCTCTAAAGCATCATTTTTTCAATCCATTTTCATTACAGAACACCTGTCAAATCTGTTACCCAAATTACGCTGTGTCCACGTTGTGCCACCGAACACGCGAAACCACTACTCGTGCAACCAAAGCACAAGTCTTGTTTGAGAAACACCACATAAAAGAAGATTGATTTTCGTCTTGGAAATGTCAAACTTCTGCCTATAATGCTCAGCTACATTTTTCTGAAACAGCAAAGTTCAAAAAGAGCCATATACCTGACAGATCTCCGACACATCATGATAGATGTGGCAGGTCTACTACTTTATTGCCAGAAATGTCCTCCAACGGAATGAGGCAATCAATGAAGAATAATAAATCTATCCCAGATCGCAGAACTATTTTTTGTACACACATAAGAGAAGAAACAACACATTTTTTATATTTCCAGAGACTCCTATTTTAATAAACTCCTACACTAACTTTTTTTAACTTTATAGAATAATTGCTACACAGTTTAATCTTATCAGTTTTATCGGTTCAATACTTCTCCATCTAAACTCTCAACATGTATTTTTGTATTACTCTAGAGGAGAAAAAAAATTAGACAGAATTTAAAACACCCTTTTCCTCTTAAAAAACCAAATTTTTCTTACCTTTTTTTCTAGTCCCTCTGTCAGCCAGGAGAACAGCAGCTGCTCCAAATGTATCTGTTGAATTACATCCCCATCATCCTAGAAAACATTGCGTTTGGAATTTGAGTATATAGTATAAATGCATTTCATTTTCCTTTTTTGAAAGCTCGCATATTTGAGACAAATTACAGCAAGTTTGAAAAAGTTAATTTGACATTCATAGATCAATACTCTCTAGAGAAAGAATTGGTTTGATTTAACACTAATGCCTTCGAATGCATTCTACCACCTATCCTTCAAGTAATCGTCTTGACTTCAGCAACAGAGAGAACATACTCTAAAACATGTATTTTCTGAAATCATTTGACCACAACACTACCAAAACAAGCACAGCCATGTCAGCTCACAGTGATTTAAAATGTTTTTCTTTTATGGAAACATGAGTATGTTTAATATACATCACTAACTAGGCTCAATAAATCTAAAAACTGTATCATGAGTAGATTGATAGTCGCTTGCCCTTGTGTATGATTTAAAAAGATACATCCATGCATCACTGCCACATTCTGCTTCTTCCAGTATTTTACACATTAAGTACATAGGCAGTGCTTAATGTTACAGGAACCAAGACAGTTTGAGTTAAGCAAGCCACACACACATTAATGAGCAGAAATGTGACTAAAGCTCATAAAGTTTTGAAATTCGTAACTTAATGACATGAGAATTTCCAGAGAATAAAAAAAAAAGCCTTCTCTGTATTCATACAGCCATAGTCATTCAGTTTTTCTTTGACTGAAGTTCCAAACTAAAACTAGCGGGATGACAGAGTAGGAATGTGAGGGCACTCTTACTACTCTTCCCTTCTGCAATGCAATGGCTGCACTTAGGAAAGAGGCTAAGAAACAAGCAGCAGGGTTTGTTTTGCTTTTGCACCAACATTACATAAACAAGTATAAAAACAAGACACCTTAAGTCAAACACACACCTGCAGCAAAACAAGAGGCTTTGCCTAAGCTAGGTAACATAAGATTTCTACATCTACTTTGATACTATTTTGAGGGTATTTCTTTATCAACTGTCAGAGGTTAAACAGTTCCCGAATTCACACCCTTATCAACCCAAGCATGATGTGACACAGCATATTCCTAGATATGCTACAAGGAATCACCTGTGTGCAGGGCCAGATGAAACACCACCCTTGGCAGCTCCTCACACAAGAGCCTCCTCCTGCCTCAGCCTCCCCAAGATTCTCAGTTTGTTCTCTGGCTGAGGCAAGGCAAGCCAAGCCCTCCCCAGAGATCCCCTCTGACCCCACCCCAGCAGCCTCACAACGGCCATTTTACAGCCGCACAATGCGCCTCAGTCCCCCTCCGGCACTCCCCTCAGCCCCGCCCTCCCCCTCAGGGCTCTGCACATTATGATTGGCCTGTCTCTCCACAAGACCCTCTCTGATTGGCTGCTAGGAGGGAACTCAGTCCAATCCCACTCCTGGGATTCCAGACTGCTCTAGAACCTTCTGGCTTCTTCCACCTCCTCACGCCTCCCTGCTCCTCCAGGGACTGAGCAGAGGGCACTGCAGAGATAGCTCACCACATTTCCCTCTTGAAAGGTAGAATTGTAAACGTGCGCATCTGCCTGACAGCAAAGAAACTTCAACTCAGACTGCAGTTTAATTAGGGGCTGCCACTCACACCTACCTTCCGTCAGCTTCCTGAACTCTGCCCAAAATGGAGTAACCAGAAAAAACAGAACTGTCTGCCTCACCACACAGCCCTCTAACAGGAACCCACAGCAAAGCCCACCTACCGGTAACTTAACAATCTACAGCACAGTTTTCACCACCTCAGAAGTGCTGCTCCCAGTTTAGGAGTGGTAGCGACATACTGCAAATCTCAACCACCTTGCTTGGCAACAGCAATCCCTCCTATGGAAAAGTTTTCTGGGTGAAGGCAAAGAAATCTCACTAAAAAAAAGTTAACTTTTTTTTGTAGCCTCAATATGCCTGAAACCCGACTAGACAGAGTTTCATTCTCCTGTGAAGGGCAGGAAATTAACACATTTCTCATCATCCATAAGAGCAAACTGAAGTACAGCAAGATTGGGATAACTTTGTAGGTTACTTTCAAAGAATCATAAAACGCTCCCACAACAGTCACTCTAATCTTGCATCTCATAGCTATTTCTAGCAAGCACAGTTTGTTTGGGGTTGGTTTTTTATCCCAAGTGGAAACAATACAGTATCTGAAGAAAACAAAATTATTATCTGTGCATCACTGCTTTGTAGTTGTTTCTGACAACTAATAAAAGAATTTCATAATAAGGAGTGCAGAAGGAAGAGACAAAGGGTGACAAACTCTGGTATTTCTCTTCAAGCTTAGTAATAGTTTTTTGTACAGGTTTTTTTATTTTTTTATTGCACAAATATAATTAATTTTACTCTACAAACATAATGTACAAAATAGTTTTTGTACATTATATTTTGTTTCGTAATGAAACAATAAATCAAAATATAATAAAGTTTTGATTTTTTTTTCCTAGGAACTTAAATAAGATTTGGAATGTACTTATTTTTTAACTAGAATAAAATGCTTTAGATTAATACAATGAAATTGCTTACGATGCCTGAAGCTATTTTTGAATTTTTCATAACTAGCAAAACAGTTCACCTAATCATCTCTAATTTTAATGTTGTCATATTCATTTCTGATACAAGCATAAGTTTTAAACAGCTGTTAGATAGCAAGTCTAGAATCAGAACAATTCTTTCAGCATTGTCCCTTTATTTCTTATTTTGCCCTCAATAACAGTAAAACAAGACTTTCCAAACTACACACTAAGAGATGCTCATCTTTATTAGTAAAATCACTATACTGCTCCTGTCTTTTAACAAAAATAGATAAATCTAATATTAATAATACAAGTCAGTTGAAACAATCTGTTTCATCTTTGATTTCTTCTTATTCTTTGTCTTGCAATCAAAACCAACAAAGAATCATATACCCTTGGTGGCAGAACAAGGAAGAGTTGTATCTCCATTGTACCCCAATAGTAGTAATTGACATACCATTCAGTCTTAACAGAAAACATATCTGAAAGTACAAGTCTCGTTCACTCTATAAGAAAAATTGTTCCTCTGCACTACTGTTTTGCAGTTTCCTCATACTGTTGGAACTCTGAAGTAGTACGTTTGTTTCTTTAAAACAGCTGAATTAACTTGAATTTTAAAATATTGTGGTTTCACACACGTGGTAACATCTCTAAAAAAAAATAAATCTATCAACAACCTGTCTCTGTGTAACTTTGTAACTTGTATTCTACTGAGCACACCACCACGAACTGCCCAGAAGGGTGTTATAACAAAACCCAAAATGAACATCCACTCACTGATGGCAACAAGCTGCAATTGGTGCTTGTTATTAACAAGAAAAATGTAACAGCAGAGCAAGCTGTGATCCTAATAACCTAGACTTCAAGACTCGGAGACCTTGAAGGTTTCTCACATAGGTGCCTGAGCACGTGTTCAGAGCTGCAAGAAGCAGCATTATCAGAGAGAGAGGAAAAGCTTTGGAGGCTACAAAGAAACAATGGTGAGGATGAAACAGAATGACCTAAGTTAGCTTGCTTCATTGTTTCAAAGGGCTGGAAAGTATTGCCCTTAAGAAACATGAAGGAAATCAAACTGCAGGAAAATAACTGATACAGGCACATGTGCCCAAAAGAGCAAAATGTGGACCCAATGGAGCAGAATTATATTTAGAAAAATATGTTTAGACCATAGAAGAAGCTATTGAAAACACTGTGTAATAGAAAATGATTCCTTTTGAATTGCCATTCCAATTCCAAAACTGCCAAAGCCTCACCAAATCTAGCTGTCATTAATAACATACTTGATTACACTATCTCAATTAGCCAAGATTTCTTTAAAAATTATTACCACAAGATTATTACCACAAGATTTTCCAACTTGCTCACTGTTTGTAACTGTTCTCAACAGAGGGAAGATGAAGGAGTATTATCTGCAGGAACAGCAGGATAGTTTCAGTTGAGGCACAGGCCTTTAGAGATCAAGCACCAAAGAAAAGGGAAAACGGCACAGTTATCCTAAGGTAAGCCTATTTTCTCCATGAAACTCTCAATGTGACAGGAGGATACTGAAATAGCAACAGTAACTACACAGTAAGTCATAGGAAGGATCTTTTGTTACAATTTAGTCAAGGCACTAGTCTTCTATTCCCATCAGTCACAAACCATTCACATCTACTGCCACAGTGATCTCTAACCCAGGACCAGGGACTGTAACATCTAAAAAGTGGATTTATTGTTTTATGTAAAAAAAAAAACCACATGAGTATGACATATGAAGAGAGTTCAGTCCTAGAACTCCACTGCTGTTTTCTGCAGGCCATCTAAAACTAAGTTACCACAGCTTGTTGCATACCAGGTCCCCGTTTTCTGGTTTCCTTGGTCTTCTCCAGTTCATCCTTTCAGCTCCAGGAGACTCTGGAGCTGGAGGCTGCTGGATTTCAGCAGGTCTCAAATCGCATACCTTGCATTTCAGCCCTACTCACCAACAGAACAGTTGCTTCAGACTCTCCAAAAACACTCACTCTGTCAGCTGCTTTTACCCATCATCGGTTCCCCAGGTGAAAGGCAGGCCTGCCTTTGAGCAACTGAGAAACATGGGTGGATCTCTTGTGCATTCTTTCTTCATGTGTTTCAGTAAGTAAAAACACCCTATTTTAAACCCTTACTGTGTAATGGAAACATGAGCTACCTGATGATCTTACTGACTTTGTTTCTTCACATAAATAAGTTGTGGCAATTTAATTACAAAACCACAGTAACAGAAAACAAGCCTATTCTTCAGTAGCAGATTTCATGCAGAACTAGAGACAGCACAATACCATTCCCCAACATTCCAGCTCAGCAATTTTTCCTTGACTTTTTTTTTTAAAACATCAGAGTCGATGACCAGAATGTGTTTATGGCAGCAGGAGATATGTTTTAGTCTACACTGACTGCTAGTTGTCTTGAAGTGATCTGTGAAAGCCTTGAGTTTGTACAATGGACTGCAGCCCCGCCCCCACCCCCACTTTAGCATCCAAAAATTAATGTAAGTTTTGGTTGTTCAGATATCATTGTAATAAGAGAATTGGGTATATGTTAAATCTCCATGATATTCTCTTCGAAATGCTTCATTCTCAGTCTGACATTTTTTCAACGTATTTCAATTTAAAGTAAAAAAACCAAACCAGCAAGCTAAAGTGAATTTTAAATAAACACTAGCTTTTGGGGAGGTTGTTTGATTGGGGTTTTGAGGGTTTAGATTTTTTTTTTTTTTGGTTGGTTGTTTTTTTCCCCAATAGTTAAGGTCCTTTTTTTACAGAATCACAGAATCATAAAATCCTGGTTGGCAAGGGACCCATGAGGGCCACATCCCACTCCTGACTGCACACAGGGCAACCTGAAAGTCAAACTGGCATCTTGCCTCAATTTCTTCTCACCACATTTTTGCCTATTGTGAGTCCAAATGCTGCTAAGATTCAGCTTACAAATATGTCATAACTTCAGCAGAATTGACACTCTGACCTTCAACTCCAATTTGTTTGCAACAGACACGGCTGTGATTTGATAAATGCAAAAAAGCCTGCACTGCTCTTTTTTAAAACAAATAAAAAGGTAGAAGGCATCCATTCTAGTGAATATACATAATGAGATTCAAAACGAAAATAAACTCTATTAAAACAGCTTCTCCTTCAAATGTTTTAAGAAGGGGGTTTGTTCCATGGTGACAAAAACACCCAAACTACATCAACAATGCTAAATCATTTCTAATCGACAGCAGAAAAGGTGCCTCCATTACATTATGTAGTTTGCCAAAAAGTGGAAAGAGTAATTCAGTTTCAAACTAAAAGCAAAGGTTTTATCATTAAGCTAGGTCTTACCAAACTTCAACAAGATTCCAAGAAGCTTGGCTAATTTTCACAGTTCCAGTTCATTTTGGCTGCCAAATAAAATTACCATTTTTTATTAAAACCAACGGAGAACTTATGCTGCATGTAGTGCAGAAATCTCAGGATCACCTTTCTTATATTTAGCTATTACCATATTTTACCAAGTTATTTCAAGACCATAACTATTGAAACATTCTCCTGATGAGATTTAAAGTCTATTATAGGTCAACCATGTTTTAGAGAAAGTATGTGTTTGTAGCTACACATAACAATGTTAAAGCCTTGTAGAAAAGAAAATACAGGAATTAAAAACAGCACGGTCCCCAGATGAATATCACTTGACAAATATTAGTACTGAGCTTCTACTAACTTTGAAGCACCTACTCAAGTTGACATGACTGAAACATTTTACAAATCACCAAGATGAGTGCAGCTAAAACCCAGCAGACTCCTTTCCCACATTGTTCTTAGATTCGTGAAGAACATGTTATTCAAATTGGCCTAGGGTAAGGTAGACATCTTACAGTAAAAAAAAAATTCACTGCACATTCGATTAGGAAAATAACAAAAAACCTATACATTTTTAAAGCACAGCTTATGCAGCTTCACCTTCATCAAGATAGATAACCTATTCCTTGGACAGAAAAAACAAATCTTGGTAGAGCAAGGGCAGTGACTGAACAGATCTCTCTCAAAAGCTCCATGAATATACCTAGCCACACATGAAATAACCAGCTGTTGTGGCAGTAAATAAAATTCATCCCTTCACTGGGTATGAAATACAGAACACTAAGTAATTCACCTCCTGAACAGTAATTACACCATGTTGAAAGTGGGACCTGTCAGCCCTGAGGATGCAGACATGACCCCGGGATGCTGATGCTTCTACTTACAACACTGCAAACCACAGAACTAGTCCCTAGTTTCAATAAAGATTCTGTGATGCATGTCCCTGATGCGTGGTAGCTTTATAAATAATTTCCAGTATCCTGAGCCTGAAGCAGTTGGGAGCCAAGACAGTTTCCAAGAGCGTACTGAAATCACCTGATGAAACTGTTCCAGTTCCTGCTTTCCTGCTCAGGCAAGGATTAATTCTGTGGCTCCTAGCACATCAAAATCACCAGGAAGAGAGATTCCCAAATTGCATTAGACAGGACAGCATTTGACAAACAAGTATTAGATCTGTATTATACACAGCAAGGTCACAAGCTGGCACAATAAATATTGGCCGCTCCCATGACTGTCACTGCAGAAGCTGGTACCTAGGCAAAACCAAAACTGCTACACAACAGCACACTGCTAAAATGTATGAGACTGTTTCCAAATAAAACACAGCACAGATGTTTACAACAACTTTATCCTACACCAATATTCCCTTGCCTGAACTCCTACGTTTACTTCTGATTTTCCATCGCTCTTGCACTTCACACTATAGTCGTAACAGATCCAGGACACAGTAAGTGGCCAAGGACTGACTTGCTGTGCTCTCTTTCCTGGTATTATCTGCCCATATAAATCATGGGAGCTCATCATTAGGGCAAGATTTGGGGTCAGAGAATCATGCCTGCCAGGAAAACCCGAGAATCACCTTAGTGTGGGCTGAGCAGTGGGGCCTCTTCAGTGGATCTCTGCCCAAAAGTTCTCGAAGGCAGATCCATCCACAGGTCAGAAGGCTAAAAGGCCCCTTGAATTCTGTGCACACTGCCATTGGTAGAAAAGCAGGTGTCCTGGTGGTGTATTCCAGGAAAGGAATGCCTCAAAGCTCTAGTTTTGGGTAACTCCCTTTACGTACTCTATCCAAAGTGATCACTACCGCTTTTCTTCTTTGTCTTCCTACCAGCCTCAATTATCTCTCTGCATTCAAACACAACACAATCAAAAAGTAAACTATGATATACATAATGGTCAAAAAAAATAAGTACAGCTAGTATTCTCCTGGGGAAAAAAAGTAGCACAGATAAAAAAATAGGTCTAGCAGGACCATCTAGGTTATCAGACTACCTTAAAAACATTAAAGGTCAAGTCTGTCGTAAAGCTGACTGAAGGTACTTGTAAAGCTGTTACACATACTGATTTTTAGAAACCATATTGTACTGCAAGCTCATGTATCTAATCAAGCCTTTCCAAAGGCATCTTCTTTCCTTCAGGGCTTTTTCATGCCCAGCCCATATAAAGGATGTATATTCGTTTAAGTGGCAATGATTTCTGAATGATATCTTTGTAACTGATTTATGTTTTAAGGTATATATAAACCTTGAAGGCAAGCTCCAAACTGATGGCTATTTCTACCTTGCTCTTGCAATGCTTTTAAAACAAAATGCAACCCTATAAAAGGGCACTGTTTAAATTGTTAGTGTCCCAGAGTCTTAAGAGACTGCAAGCACTGAAGAATGTCATTGATGAGGTGATAAAGTTTTTGTTTAAAGCAAACATAGTTACTGGGAAACAAATTCTGAAAATAGAGACAGGCTGCTGTTAATGGCTATTCAGTATACCTGAAATCAGTTCACCATCAAACGATATGAATAAATACAACAATTATTCTGAGATGAGATTAAGGGAATTCAGTTTAGCCCACTCAATTTTTATGTTCAAAGGTGAATTAACGTAGTTATATATTAATATCATGGGGGAAAAAACCAACTTCTTTGAATTAAGGTAATAAAAAAAATCCACCTAAGCAAACGAATGAAGGAAAAAGCTTCCTGAAAATTACCTACTTTATTTTTTCAGCATTAGTGGCACTTGCTACCAAAGACAAGCAGTCAAAGTAAGCACCTTGCAACGACTGAGGCATGGTAACTTATCTTCTCCAAGCTAATTAAAGGGTTTTTCCTCTGTGCCTGAAGCTTTCTAATCATGCAAGAAGTATTCCCCCATCATTAGAGATGACTCTCTGGAATTAATTTTGCAGCATGATGCAGACTGAATTTAGTACCTGACTCTTTAATTATAGTAGATGCAAATCTTCCTAAGTTTTCAATATAAACATAAAACCACCACTAAAAACCCCACCCTCAACAATAAAATATAACACCTCACTTCATCGTAGGATCTTCCATTCATCATTATAAATACGGTACTAAAAACAAATACTCAGACATAAACAGTCAAGGAGCCCTGAAAGTCCAGATAACATTTGAGGTGTATCGATAAGTCACTGAAAGTGACAGGTATAAATTTAATAGATCTAAAAAGCAGTTCTGTTTATTGCCTCACTGACCGATCGGTTCCTCCAGCAAAGTGAATAAAGAAATCTAATTACAGCTACAGAAGTCAATCTTACCCTCCTGTTCTCAAGGAACTTAGCTGTTCCCATCATGAAAATTTCCTGGCTCATGTGAACACTTGCAGAAATAATTTCAGACCATTCCTATTCCCACTAAGTCAAAACTAAACCAGCAGCAACAAAGGAGGTCATTCACAGACAAACCAGAGAAAGAGGAGGTGGGGAGGACCACTGAAGAAGCTTATCCTAGCCAATGGTCTGAGAAGTCTGGTTATGACCTGACTCCATTTTTCTGCATACATAGCAACATGAAACGTAGCGTATCAAAAAATGAATAATGAAGAAATGGCAGAAAAATGGTGGAGACAGCAGAGCTGTTTTAAAGGCTACCAGAGACTTACCATGTGAATTTTAGTTTTCCTTTTAGCTTAATTGTGCCGTGCTACTGCAATAATGCATTTCTTTCCAGTTCTGGCTTAGCCTCGCAACATTTTGAAAGCTTTTTGGGATTCCCGAGTCAACTTCAAATCAAACCTGCTTCCAGATGGGATAGGGTTTCCTTCTGTTTTTAAAATGAGGAGACCCCCAGAGTGAATGTAGAGGGGGTAAAATCGGTACCTATTGCCCAGAGAAACTGCTTTTCTGCATACTAATCTGCCATTAGCCTTCTCTAACCCAGTAAATAAGGCAGCTGCACATACAAAAAGCTAACGCCATGGAGGAGCTGGACACGTACATTCTGAAGAATGCACCTTGCTGTATTTCTGTGCTAAGCTATTAGAGAATTGTGCTTTGTGCTGGAAAACAAAGATGTAAATCACGAAGGGAAATGTATTTATTATACATTAGCCAGCAGTCAAACAAGTTAGCTGATAAAGCTCCTGTAAGTCAGCATCCCACATCCTCAGCTGCCAGGATTCTTTCTGAGATGCTCAATAACAAGTCCTCTGTTTAATGTCATTCTGCTCTTCTCCTCAAGCTCAACTTCGCTTTGCAAAGTAATCAAACCATTCATGTTGGTAAATCTTCAGAGACAGTATGGCAATGCAAGGAATACTATGTTGCAGTACCGTTCTTCACTGTTCTGCTGTCCCTGTTATTATTCTAAAGCTAATAGCAGAATCTTATTCTAATCAGTGCTGCAGGCTTCTTAAAAACTGCTAAGATTTCACACACTGGTGTTATTTATAAGTGGACTTCAACTGAGCAATTTTGCTTTCACAACATACTCCAAACAATTAAACAGCTAGAAGTCCATACATATCCAATATGCCTAACCAAACACTATGTAACAGTCATGCCTGAGAAGATCTGTATATCATTTCAGTAGCTTAATCATTTTGGTTTTTGGTTTGTTTTTTTTAAGCTCTTGGCAGAAACAGGAGCAATTATAAAGGGCCAAAAATCTTTCAAGAGATCTTTTAATTTCCTTCTTATTCTCTGTAATAAACAGAATAAATGTCATCTTTTAATATATTGAATTAGACAAAATGTTTTAAAACACAATGTTGATTGGTATCAGTGCAAAGATAGCAACATATCCTTTATCAGTTTCAAACCTCTTTACACAATTTTCTGGACACCGATTTCTGGAATTATTGGCTATTCCTGGAAAAAAAGGGAAAAAAACCCAAAACTAAAACCACAACTGGTTGCAGTCAATACTTCTGTTGCAGAACACATTCCACTCAAAGTTTCTATTCTCTTCTTTGCTGATTCAAAGAAGGTCTAAAAGAGGCTGTTGTTAACTTCGTGCCTTTAGAACAGAAGGGGACAAGGCTGTAGCAGATGAAATACAAATTTTCTTTGGAGTTCCAGATTTCAGCTGTGAAGAACCATCCATTCCTTGTAGGTTTTGGTCTCAGTGAGCACTTTCTGAGCTGTCATTGTAAATAAAAACAGGATCACTCTAATCTTATCTTATACTGCTGCCCTCAACAACACTCCCTGATGTGGACCACACGTAAAAAAACCAGGGACGTCCTATTACTCCAATGTGTGTTCTCATAGATGGGCTCAGAAAGCTTTCTCCATGAGAAACACAAAGGTATCTTCTCTCCTGAAGTTTTCCAGGATGTCGCAGTTTTGCGTAGCTGTGCTGCTGAGATGGTTTCTGCAGGCAGCAGCTAGAAGCTGTCTGCAGGCCCCAGACTGTAAACATCAGCCAATTCAATGCCAAAGTTGCTGCTAACCAAGGTCGAGCGAATCAGCGATGGTCACAGTGCCTCTGTGAATCACATATAGGAGGAGAAAAAAACCTACTGGCAGATGCATTTTGCCACCGGAGAAGGGAGTGAGAAAATGTAACAAGCTGCGCAGACACCAAGGCCAGGCCCGAAGGAGAAGGGGTGAGGGGAAGAATGAGGCGCTGGAAAGAGAGATTCCTCTGCAGCTCGTGGTGAAGATCATGGTGGAGAGGGTGTCCCCTCACAGCCCATGGTTAAGGATGGGGAGCAGAGACATCTATGCCCTGTGAAGAGATTGATCCCCGCCTCAGCAGGTCTGCTGGGGGACTTGGACTTTGCGGGGGACCAGGCCAGAGGAGTCTGGGCCCGAACGTCAGCACCCATGGAAGGGAGACCTGCTGAGAGGCCAGTGGTGAAGACATGACTCCCCAATAGAGAGGACTCACACTGCACAAGTTCGTGGCTACAACGCTCGTGTGGGTGGGACACCACAGTGCCGCAGGGGAAGGGTGTGTATGTGTGGAATAGCGCCTCCAGCTGAGACAGAAGACAACTC
>VZTU01012595.1:73357-95718 GCA_013400835.1 Zapornia atra | reverse complement strand
AATGACTGAATCCAATCAATGTGCTTTTGTATGTTAAACAATAAAAGAACCTGTGTTTGTAACGCTGCCTGGGGGTGTTGCTTTGCTCTGGGGAGGTTGGGGTGTGAGGAACAGGGACGCACCCAGCTCTGTGGGTCTGTGTGTCTGTGTCTGTGTGTGTGGGGGTGTGTGTGTGTGTGTGTGTGTGTGTGTATGCACCTCATACCCTCACACACACACACTTTTTTAAAATCCTGGCTGCATATGGATGGAGGTGTTACTTACACACACACCCTGGCCCCTGTTTTATACCCATGGCCACATTTACACTATAGGATGCACACATGGAGCCTTGGACATGCTTTATATATATATAGAGTGTGTATATGTATATATGTGTATATATATATACACACATACATATATGTGTGTGTATATATATGTGTGTATATATGTGTATATATATACATATATATGTGTGTGTATATATACACATATATACATATACACACTATATATGCATATATTATATATAGTGTACACTATCCAGCATATATACACACTATAGCATAGTATATACTATATATACACACTCTATATAGTGTGTATGTGTATATATACTATATATAATAGATACACACTTATATAGTGTGTATATATAATATACACACTATACATTGTGTGTGTATATAGTATATATGTGTATATATAGTGTATATAGTATATATATGTCTGTGTGTATATGTATATATACACTATAGTAAGTGTTAAGTTACTTAACACCCCCATAATACACTATATATAGTATAGTACACACTGTATATATGTGTCTGTGTATACATAACACTACAGTGTATATATACTCTCTATATAGTATATATATATATATACACACACACACACTATAGTGTTATGGACACACACTCCCACATACAGAGTGAGTGTGTGTATCTATAAAAATAGCTAAATTACATAGCATTCTGTGCTGTGTGCACACAGACACACACACAGAGGACACACACACACACAGGACACACACACACAGAGAGTCTGTGTAGAACATAGTGTGGCTATAGGAGATACAGAGTAGGGTAAAGCCATCATCAGCTTACCAATGTCTTGAAATCACCTTGAAAAATGTCTGTTTCAACTCTCATGGATGGATCTGGGCTTGGGAAGCAGCAAGACCAGCTAAGGTAGGTCATTGGTCACATTCAGGCTCTTTCTGGGGTGGCTGGAGGTCACCAGGTGGGAGTGTGGCTCAGGGCAGGGCATGCTGTGCCCACTAAGCGCTCAGTGGGGTTTTATCAGGAGCCCTGCTCTGCCCCAGCGCTGCAGAGGGGAAAGGGGAAGGTATGGCTGGGGCTAATTTCATTTAGGAGACGCCCTGGGGTTATGCTGGAGGTGGGCACAGGCCTGGGGCCTCACTGAGCAGGAAAGACTCCTCAGTCACCTTTTTTTTCCATGCTTCAGAGGGAAACAGCCAGCCTCCAGTCAGCTGGAGTGGTAGTGGCCTCATGCTGGAACACAGGGAGTTCCACCCCAATCTGGGGAAGAACTTTTCCCCAGTGAGGGTGAGGGAGCCCTGGGACAGGCTGCCCAGGGGGGTGTGGAGTCTCCTTCTCTGGAGATTCCAGCCCTGTCTGGACACTGACCTGTGCACCCTGTCCTAGGGACCCTGCTTTGGCAGGGGGTTGGAGCCCATGGGCTCTGGGGGTCCCTTCCAACCCCTGTGATTCAACTCAGAAGTAGGGAGAGGGGCAAAGGGGGTAAAGGAACTTGGGAGGAGTGAGCACCGGAACAGAATACCTCTGAACCTGCAGTTTTGGCTGCAGCAGGGCCCTGCACCCAGTAACATCACATTCAAGTCAGAGGGGTTTCAGTATTTACTTTATTAAAGCTACAAAACAAGGTTAAAAATCCCACAATATTCACAGGTGGCTAGCCAGTCTCTAACTTCATTGAACAAGGACAGAGCCATGCCCCCAGAGGTACAGAAACACGGACAGGGGGTAGCTGCTAGCTCACTTAAGACTACAGACAGTGCCTCCTCTGCTCTGAACAGCTCCTGGTGCTGGTGGGAAGGGGCAGTGCCCAGGGATCCAGTGCAAAGGCAAAGTTCTTTCAAGATCATAGATTCAAACTGTACCCAGCGTGTTCACAGCTCAGGATGAGGAGGGCAGCTGGAGGGAGCAGCCTGGATAATCACCTCCGAACACCACAGGAATGCCAGAGGGAAAAGTTCTTAGGATGGGCCCAAGACCCCACACACAAATATTTACACATACCAGGAACTAGTGTTTGACTCCCTTGCACAGTCATCAGGCAGCAAGAGATCCCAACACCCAAACGAGTCACCAGGAACATGGTCTGAAGCAGCACAGGGCAACCCAGGCACAGGGCACCTCAGTCCAGCTCCTCTTTGATGGGGGTACAACCTGAGAAGAAGCTGGTGTTGCTGCTCAGTATTCTCTTCTTCTTCTTCACCAAGGGTACCTGGTTCTCTTGGGACTCCTCGTCTCTCAGGAGCAGGGAGGGAGCAGGGCCAGGCTTCTTCCCAAACACATCTTGGTCTGTGATGTCTTTCAGGACCTATCAAAATGCCAGGAAGATGATTTGGAGTTGGGTGCCACCCCAAAGCAGGCAGCTGGCTTGCACCAGAGCTCAGGGGCAGCACACAGCACCAGAATACACAAGTCACCAGGCTACAGTTGCTTAATCTTTACACTCAAGATGAAACTCTAAGGGCAAATTCAAGCACTGCACAGGAAGAGACAGAGGTTGGAACAGCAGGCAGAGGGCACACAGGGGGCAAGGGAATCCCTTCAGCTGAGGCAGAGGCACAGCTCCCAAGGCAGAGTACATGATGGGTAAGAACAGCAAGTTCAGACACAGCCAGAAGTGATTTTGGGCTATGTGTTCCTCAGTTACAACCTCCTGTGGCTGGAAGGTGCTGTGGGGGACACTGCAGGAACACATGGCAAGCCTGAGGGGCAAAGCTTTAGTGTGAATGAAAGCATCAAGGCTGAGCAGGCTCAAAGCTTCAGTACAAGCTGGCCTGGCAGCTGCAGCCCCTTCACACTTCCCTGGCAGCACATTATGATCTGGGGTGGATTTTTCCTCCAGTCAGATCCACCACCACCATGAGCACTGAACCACCACCACCATGAGCACTGAACCACCACCTGTCCTCAGAGCTTTAGGCAGTACCTTTGTGGTTGGTGTGATGCACACAGGCTGGAAGAAGGTCTCTCCTGCTGACACTTCAGTGGGATCTTCAAGTTTGAAGGAACCTTCAGAGTCCCGTGTCTGGTCCTGGCACAGCGTGGCGTTCTGAGGGGCAGGATGGCCTTGAAGCACTGCTACCATATCCCCCCCTTCCTTCCCCCCAAAAGGCTGCAGAAAGAGTAGGGGTCCCTCAGCCACCTCCTCCCCAGTTGCAAAGCAATTCCTAGCAATTCCCAACCACACCCAGGGGTGGGGACTCAGCCCCCCCCCTGGGCAGCCTGTGCCACAGCCCCACAACTCTGCCAGGGAAGAGCTTTTCCCTCCCATCTGCTCTGACCCTGCCCTGGGGCAGCTTGAGCCCATTGCCCCTTGTCCCATCTCCTGTCCCCTGGCTGATGCGACCCTCGCCCACCTCTCTGCACCCTCCTGGCAGGGCAGGGGAGGTGGGGAGAAGGTCTCCCCTCAGCCTCCTCTTCTCCAGGCTGAACACCCCCAGCTCCCTCAGCTGCTCCTCAGAGGATTTGCCCTCCAGCCCCTTCCCCAGCCTGGTTGCCCTTCTCTGGACTCGCTCCAGGCCCTCAGTGTCCTTCTGATGGTGAGGAGCCCAGAACTGGACCCAGCACTCGAGGTGCAGCCTCCCCAGTGCCCAGTGCAGGGGCACAATCCCCTCCCCACACCTACTGGCCACAGTATTTTTGATACAAGCCAGGATGCCATTGGCTTTCCTGGAAAAAAACCTGACAAACCACATGCACATGCTCACAGCAAGGCTGCTCAGCCCCTCCCCCAGCCCTGCACCCCCCCGGGCAGTGCAGGCACAGGCCCTTTCCTCACCGGGAAGCTGGCGTCCCTGTTCCTGCAGGTGGCAGGGTCGCAGCTGCAGCCCTCGGTGCAGCCCATCTTCTGCTTCCTGCAGCCACACTGCCTGTTCCAACAGCGGCCCTTGCAGGAGCACTAAGGGAGAGAAGAGCTCTGTGCACAAAGAGCTTCAGCACGTTACAGGCTGCATCCAGATCGGCACAGCCATCCACGTGTGAAGGAACCACAAGGACAGTACTGGCCATGAGCTGCCATGAAGCTTTTGTTGTTTCCCTGGCAGTCCTGCATCCCAGGAAAAGGAACAAGATGTGTCCACCTCCAGAGCCATCTCTTGCTTCAGGATGCCCAAAAGAAGCACCCCCAAGTGCATGGTCTGACTTGTTACCCAGGATGTGTCAGTGAGACAAGCTAGCATGAGGAGTTGCTGTACCCAGGGCCCTCTGTGCGATGGAGGTGGCCCAACTCAGCTCCTTCATGTCTCATCTCTCTGCTGGTCTGGGCACAGGGAGCTGCAGCAGACTGCACAGGGCAGCTGCTCCAAGCTATGGGGCAGTAACCTGCATTGGAGCTCCACTGGGCTACAAAAAGGAGCTCAGAAGAGCCAACAGCCAAGCACAACCTATCCTTCCCACACCACAGCCCAGAAGGGCTCCCCAAACCCAAACAACTGAACAAATTCAGAACTGATCAGGTTGGGAAGCTCCAGTGAAAGGAGCTAAAGCTAGACCTTAAAATCCAGGAGCTTCTGTGGTATCTGTCACTCAGTGAGAGGTGTAACAAGTGCTCTGCTGTCAAAGGCAGAGGAACACGTCTCCCAGCAGAGCTCCAGTCCCACAGCAGCACAAGCCCAAAGAGGCCCCACTGGTTCAGTGACTTGTGCTCAGCACATTCAAACCCTCCCTTCCATCCCATCAGAAAGCAGCAGGATGAAGCTTCAAGCCCAGAAGACAGGAGCTGAGGCTTCTAGCAGGACATGGAGCTGCAATACACAGGGGGACACGACAGGCTGTCCCTCTTCTCCCCCAAACAGGCTCCATGCAGGAATAACGTTGCTATTAGGGCTCTCTGAAGCACACTGGCCAGGTCAGCCCCAGGCAGTGGGACAGGGCACGTGGCCATGGGAGATGACGACCTGTCTAATTTTAAGAAGGTCTTGCTGACTTCAGGCAGCTTTTCCCCTCCCTGTCAGAAGGGCACAACTAACCCCACCAGCAGCACTGTCATGGTAAGGCTGCTCAGGGGAGCCACAATATCAGCTCCTCCGGGCACATCCCAGATCCTCAGGGACATGCACAAGCGATTCCCTTACAGGTAAGGGGAAGCCAAAGGTAACTGGCTCTTACCCCAACCACACTCTTCTTCGGGCCTTTGACTGCTTTCACTGGAACCCATTCTGCATCCTTCACCTCCCCTCCAGACTCTGAGTCAGAGAACAGCTCTTCCATGTCCATCTGGGGGGGCGGCACGCGAGGCTTCGCTGTTGTCTGCCGGCGAGTCTTTGGCTGCACACAGACATCACAAGGGTTGAGGCCCCAGAACAAACAACAGGGGCCCCAGAACAAACCCCTTCATGTTTTATGAAGGGTCTTCAGAGTCCCACCACCCCAGTCCCATCCTTAAGACAGCCAAGAAGGCTGTAGGGTTAGGGAGGAGACAAGAGACTAACTTGTCAGGGATTAAAAGTTCATTCACTCGGCCAATTCAAACTGCTGGAGTTTGTACAAAGAAAAAAGCTTCCCAAATTTGTTTGGACAAAGCAAAGCTTCCCAAATGAATAGATTTGCATCAGTCTTGGCAAGTTCTAGGTCCTCTACTCCTCCCAGCACTAAGATCGGTCTCTTCTGCAAGGCAATGTTACAATTTGAAGAGAGATGCCTTGTTCCATGATTCAGACACCAGCTGGGTTGCCAAGGAGGGTACAGAGGTAGACTGAGGAATCAGGTCTGGCTTTTGTGGTCAGTTTTTGTTTAAAAAGATCTAAAAACTAGTGCAAGGTAGTTTCAGAAGTATCCTGAAAACACAAGCCTAAGGAAAGGACTCTCTGAAGCAGAGACCAGGCCTGCCTCAGTTAACAGAACAAGACACCCTGTGAAGAGAAACTTGGGATAAGAAACAAAGATTATTAACAGCCAATGATAACTTTGAAAAGAGCCCAGGTACAACACAGGCACAAACCCCAGCGTGTGGAATCTTTACCTTGGGTGGAATGTAATCAAAAGAAGAATCTGGGGACTCAGATGGCATTTGCTGAATGTGACTGAGCTTCTGGCCGCTGGCAACTTGGACAAGCAGCAGTTTCTGTGGAGGGGGACAAGAGTCAGCCTTGCCCAGTGCATTAACCCCACTGCCAGGGACCTCATGGCTGTTCAGATCTTTACCTGCTTAAGAATGTCATTTTCCTGGAGAAGTTCTTGGTTCTTCTCACAGATCTCCCTCATTTTCTCCAGTTCTTCCTCCTGTTTGAAGAGGAAAGACAAGATGAAAGCTGTATTATGTGAGGGTAGCACAAATAGTGGTTTGGGACAAATACTTCTGGGATGTTTCAGATCTCTCTTGCAGCACCACAGGGGTTTCTCTGTGCTGTCTGGCAGGAGTTCAGCTCCAGCTTCTCAATTGTGCAGATCACTTGCACTACACTGGTTTTTAATTTGAAGTACAACACTGTCGATACAACAGAGAACATGACCCTTTCAGAGGGCCATTTAAGACCTCAACCTCCCTCTGTTTCTAAGGCTTATCTTCAAGCTGGGTACACCTAGGACTGGCATTATCACTAAGCTGGGCCTTCCAGAGGAGCCTGCTGCACCTCTTGACTCTCTCAGCCAGACAAGGTGTAACATGGTTGTGTGATCAAAGTCCAGTTCTGCCCCTGCCCACAGCACAGCAGGAGCTATGTTCAGCAACACATGGGGACAATGTGATGAATATCCCCACTAGAGGTGTTCTGAGCATGAAGGAAGCTTGCAGGAGCTGGTGACATTGTGGTAGGCCTCATGGCTGCATTTACAGATCTTAATTAAATAAATTAAAGAGACACAGGAGGAAAAAAAAACCCTACAGGCTTATTCAAATCTGTATAGCAGCTATCCCCTGGGAGCCCAGTGAACTGAGCAAGCTTAGCTGCAAGGAGGAATGCTCAGTCCTACTGCACCTTCCTTACTCTGAAGTTACTATTCTGGGTCACCCTGATGAGCATTGCTCTGGCCAAGCCTCATTCAGACACTCTACCTGGAACCTGAGTCTCTCTTGCAGCTGCTTCTCTTGCTCACTGATTGAATCTTCCAGTTTCTTCTCTGCTGCTTCTTTTTGCTGGAATTGGCTGAGCAGGTACAGCACCTGAAAGCAAGTTAATGCAGCAGGGGATGAGTTCCCAGAGCCATCAGGCAAAGGCCTTGATCATTTCACAGAGGTTCTGCCACTGCCAGCATGATCCTGCCCTGATTGACTTATAAAAGTTATCACTATCATTACACTCAGGTGTAACATCCTCACTTTAAGCACTGTGAGAAGTGACTGAGTAAACCTGTGAAGGGTGGAAGGTCAGTAGGGAGATTCCCTGGGCTTGAACAGGGAGATTCCCTGCAGGAGCCAGGCACACAGAGCAACAGATTGGTTTCAGCACATCCCCTTTGCCTTCATCTCTGAGCAGAGCTGGGAATCAAGAGTCCCAAGACTCAGGAGCTCTGAAGACTTCCATCATTTATGTTTTACCTTTTCCTGGTGATGTTGTTCCTGCACCAGAAGCTGATTTTGGAACTCAGCCTCCATCTCCTTTATGTGGTTTCGCTCCTCAGTCAGCAGCTTCTGGATGTCTGAGCAGCTGGCTTTGCTCTGCTGAAGGCTGCTCTCCAACTTGCTTTCCTGCACTTTAGAGGAGACCAGCTGAAAGGCAAAAGCAAGATGATCACCTGGGTCAAGGAGTTCCCTGTTTCAGGGTGTCTCTTGGGGTTGACATGCTTCAGTTGGAAGGTGAAGCATCTCTACCTCACTTCCAACTGCCCCAAGAACCAGGGTGGCCATCAGCAACAAGGGGACTAGACATCTGAGCAGGAGCAGGAACTCTTGGTAATGGTTCTAGATCTATCTCCTTTCTTGTGGCACTTTAAATCTGAGTACTGGGGGGACCCCAACAAGTGAATGCTCTCCCACATCAGCTCCTTCCCTCTTGCACCAGGGACTGATGAACAATTCTGCCATTCAGTTGCTCTTTCCTCAATTCCACATTAACCCAATTCCCACTCTCTCCTATCCCCAAGTTCAATCTTCTCCCACCCCAACATCTGTTCCACTGCTTCCACTCTGACCTCAGAGTGGTCCCCTTGTTTCCCTATGTGTTCAGGAAGTATTTTTAGGTACTTCCTCTTCTCTTCCACTTCTGAACTGTCTCTCCACTTTTACTATTCCCATGCAAGCCTTCTGCAAGCACAGCTTTAGCTGGTGCCTCCAGATTCATGCCTGTCTTGCTTCCCTCTTCCCTGATTAATTTTTTTTGCTGGATTTCACTCCTCAAAGTGATCTGCAGTACAGGAGAATATTTTAATCAGAAGTTGGAAAGGAAACCACCCTCATCCAGTGCAACAGCACTTCACTTGAATTCATCTCTGATGTCAGCCTGTCACTCACTCCCATTCCTTCCCAGCTAAGCACTTGGAGCCTTTGCTTTTAGCAGTGGGAAGTCAGAAGTTACCTCTCCAAGGAGATACTTGAGAGCACATTTGGCCTCTAGAATGGTTGCAATGCTGTCCCAGCGCTGCTTCACACGGTCTCCATTGTCTGCATCCAGGAGTTTCTGCTGTAGATCTGCTATCTGGGCACTCCTTCAGAAGAACACGTGGATGTGAGGTTACAGCAGGACAAAGCCCAAGCCAGTGTCTGGGCTAAAACCAGTGTTACCAGAATATCTGACAAAATATTTCATGTTAAAGCTTTGACTGCTGAAGACAGCAGCTGGAGCTTGTAGTGGTCTACTATGGCATCTCTCCCCCCCTACCCCCCCACACTTCCAGCTGAAAGGGTGGTGTTTCCCTCTACAGAGATGCTCACCAACAGCTGAGCACAAAGCACTCTTAGTGACTGAGCAGTGCCTTTATATCCCCACGTTTTGGAAAAAACCTCAAACCAGAAAAACCACATGTCTTATTTACTGTTTTTTAGTGTCATTGCATAAGTTACCTTACTTTCTCTTCTGTTTCACAGCAGAGCTGTAGATAGAGATTAACAAAAAGGAGGGGAGGCTGTGCAAGTCAGCTGTGTCACACTGCCTTACCTCAGCCCCATCTCTGTTTCCAGGCTCTCTATCTGCTTGGATATGGACACATCCATCTCTGATGCCTGCAGGTCTGCAAGGGAGTAGGTCCGTCTCTAGAGAATTACAGCAACACACAAGAGCAGCAGATGAGGAAATGCCTGTGAACCTGGGCTTCCACTCACAGGCAGTTCAGCAGAGCCATACCATGCTAAAGGCTCCAAGTGTCTCTCTGTGCAGCCAGAGAGGCAGGGGACAGGGAAAATGGTGTTTCCAGCTCTTACCCGGAGCTTTGGAGGTGGGTTTTCCCCAGCCTCTTTCTTCTCTTTCAGCTGAAGGAGCTCCTGTGCCAAGATCTTTCGGTCCTCCAAGAGGTCTGCAAGGTGCCGTCGAGCCTCTTCAGTGCTAACAAGAACCTCAACTTCATTTGCAAGCCAGCTCTGCAGGGGAAAACCACCACCACCACAGCCAGTTTAGGGGTTCACTGTGCTACAGGCTCAATTTCAAGCCTGAATCCTTCTCTGAAGCGTCCTCACAGATAAATAATCACATCACCTCCCTTCATACCCCCATGTTCATCCCTTCCTCTCTCTGCTCATCAACCCCAGCAGCACTATGGAGATAAAGCTGTGTCCCCAGTGTTTGTTGGGATGCACAACAGCTCGTTACCCACTTTTACTCTTGCAGCAAGTCCTTCCATCCCCCGACTCTGACTCTCCTTCCGCTTATCCGCCGCCTCCCGTTGTTTCTGCAGAGCATCCTTCAGGCGCTTGTTCGCAGCTGCTGCCTGAAAAACGTTTTACACAACAGCTCAACAGTCTACACAGGCTGAACAGGAAGCATTCACAACGTAACCCTGGTACTGAGACCATCAGAAGAGAGGGGAGGGTTAATAAAACCCAAACAGCTTCAGAATTAAGTGAAGACTAGAGTCCTGGTCTTTGTTTCCTTTGCTGGAGTTCCCAGCTTAAAGAGAATCTGCTTCTAGTTCTAAAGGTAGAAGAAAGCATCTAGACTAATGGTTTCAAGGTGCCTTTCTTCTGTACAGCCATCCTGAAAGAATTTTGAACTCTGATCTAGAGCATTCCAAACTCACTTTATGCTTTCTAGCTTGGCTACCTGCAGCAGCCTGATGCTCAAAGGGCAGTTTAACCTTTAAGGAGCAGATTTAACCAGAATCCCTCAAAGGCTACGAGACAGAAGGCTGCTATCTTTCTACCAAGAGCAAAGCGCCTATTTCCAGGCCTCCAAATGGCTTTAAGAAGTTCCTGCATATCCTGTTACAGCCCCCAAACACACTTTGCAGACCTTCAGGAACCAGGCAGATGTTTCTGGCAGATACTGGCTCCTTACCTCCTCTGTTTTACGCCGCAGGACGTTGGCTTGCTTCTGGAAGTCTCGTTCCAGCTTAAGCAGCTCATACTGCCTCTTGCGATCCTGGAGGGAAACAGGGTTAGAGCAGATAAAAGTTAATAGAAATAAATCACTCCAGATTAATACCCACAGCCTGTTTCACAGTTCTGGGGACAGAATAATGACATTTGCTGTTCTGCAGTGTAAATGCTTCAAGATAACGATGTCACCGACGGCTACAAGCTTAAGCTGTGCAGCGCCTCTGAGAACAAATGGCTGTTAGGCTGCAGGTGGCTGGAAGGAGCTCTGCACTTTCCACCAAGAAGTTTAGGAGCCTGAAGGTTGTAAGACTGCCAGCCAGATGTTTTGGACTTAGTGTCCCAAAGGACTGGGGAGCAAGCTTCTTGCAGGAAGAATTTCCATGAGAGCACCACTCCAGATGTGCAGAAGTTTGCTGGCCATCCCACTGGAGTGCTACAGCCAGAGGGGTTTCATTACCAGCTCTCACTGTTACCTGCAGGTTCAATACTCCTTTGAAAGTTCAAATACCTCCCAAGTCTGTGGCCAAATCCTACCACTTTAAATACTTTAAAATATTAAATAGATTTGCCTCCTGCTTTAGAGCTGAACCCTGATGACTTTGACAGTCTGAAAGCTGTTGACACAAGTGAGCCAATTTATGGCAGCTACTGAAAGGTGGCAGCCATATGAACCAGTATTAACTTCAAAGCATCCCCCAGATGTTCTTCAGACGCCTGCAAGTGAAACAAAGCCTTGCAGCAAGCACTGTAGTGATTTGTTCCACTCTTCAGAGGGAGGTAGGTTACAGTTTGGGGGTTCCTTGTTTACTCACCCGCTCTTTCAGCTGGATTACTTCCTTGTCCTTCTGCTGTTTCCAGTGCCTGAATTTCTCAGCATCCTCTTTCATCTGGCGCATCAGCTGCACCCTTTGGTTCTTCATTTCCTGAAAAGCAAGAAATGGCTGGAAAAATGGCTTGGTACTGGCTTTTTGGGTAGTTTCAGCTCACACCTCTAGAGCTGCTGTCAGGGGTGGGGGCAGAGAGGGAACATTGCAGCGTGCTGCCCACCCAGAGTACTTGTCTAAGGACACCCTCCAAAGTGATGAGCCCCAGGAATTCCTCTTTTAAGGCATAAAGGGAAGACTGATGGGTGCACAGGATGCACCACATGCATACAAAGTGAAGTCAAGTGATTAAACTGAGGCAAGAAGTTATCAGAATAGCCAGAAGGAACTGGACAACTTTCCATTCCTCCAAGCCTCAGTAGTCACCTGCCCATTTTTATTACACCAGCAATGGCTGGTTGTGTTCATATAGCCAGAGGAATATCTTGCCAAAAAACCTGGTGTTTTCAGCCTAACAAGAGAGAAAGGGAGTGCTTTCTGTCTGGAAGCTGCTTTGTCTACCCCAGAGCAAGCCCAAGAGCTGCACAATAGGGTTGGTTACCCTGATCTCCTGGTTCAGCTTGCAGACTGTGCGTTCTGTGGATTCCTTCAGCTTTAGGAGCTTTGATTGATCATTCAGCTTTTTCTTCAGCACATTAATTTGCCCTTCCAACTCCTGAAGCCTTTTCCGACGCCGTTCACTCAGCCTGTAAAGAGATCCCACTTTAAAACCAGCCCCCCTCCCCAAATTACAGCTATTCTCAAACAAGTACTCCCCAAAGCAGAGACACCTTAAGGAAAAAAGAGCAATCTTTCCCACTGATCCCATCAGGCTTCTCTGCAATTCACACAGCTCCAATTGGATGTTAAAAGGGGTGTGATTGCTTCAAAGTAAGAGCTTCTGCACAGCACACAAGTGCATGCAGGGTATTTTCACAGGCCTATTAACAGAGTTTTCAGGACATCTTGCATGGTTGCTCTTACTTGGCTTGGTTGACATCCTTCTTTGCCACATGCAGAGCAAGGATCAGCTCCTCCTTTTCTTTTTGCAAATTGCTGACCTCCAGTTCCAGGTCCGTGATGTTAGTCTAGAAAGGAGAAGAGCAGTAAGACTCCAAATAAAAGCCTTGAAACTCCACTCTGAGACAAAGCTTGATGACAGGAGGCCTTGAGAAACCATGTTCCTTTCCAAGAGGCACGGTCACCCCACACGCTTTCTCTACTGACACCTCTAGTTAACATCCCCTGTGCCCAAGGGGATGGTGACCCAGCTGAAGGAAATGGACAGACCCAATAAGAACATGCTCAAGAGAGGACAGTTCTTCTCCCTTCCCTCCTCAGCCAGAAGAGCCCACATTAATTGGGGAAAATAAACTGACTATATCCTTACACAAACTGTCAGGAGAGCTTACCTGGTATTGGGACTGAATGGGCTCCAGCTGACTGTCATTCTGAGTCATTTTTTTGGCAAGTGCCTCTTTCAGAGCCAGGGCTTTATTCAGTTCAAGCAGCTCTTTGGACATCTGTGCTTGACGGAGGGCATGCTGAGTGGTGAAGTCATCTGAGGACCTCTTGTTATCCTGGCCCATTTCTGCTTCCTGGAGGAGACAGAGCAGTGAGCAGGAGAGACCAATCCAAAGCCCTTTAAAACTAAGTGATCACAGTTCCTGCAGAACACTTCAAATTCATCTTTTACATTAAAAAAAAATCAGGTGTTCAGAAGCAAGAACAGGTTATTGATCTTGAACACGTTGAGCAAGTCATGCTTGATGGAAAGGCAGCACAAAAGCAACACTTGGTTTACCAAATATCTGGGTTAGAAAACTGGCAAAAGGATGCAGATAACAGAGGAGTGATGATGGGATGAAAGCATGCCCCAGTAAGGTCTGTGCTGCTGGACTCCCCTCACTTACACCTGTAGCATCCTGTTCAGAATTTGCCATTTCTGTAGCAGCTTCCATTGCAGCAGCATTTTCACTCTGAATAGGACAGAGAGAAGAAAGCTTTGGTAAAGAGTGAAAGATGAAGTAAAATGCAGCTATTAAGTCAGTCTGTTTGCCTGCTATGACAGAGAATAATGTTATTCTCCTCTGTCCAGAAAACTCTCTCTGGAAAGAGGATGCCATGGTCTTCCTCCTTGAGTAAGGTGACCATACTCCTCCTAGACTAGCTGGCCAAAGCATTCTTTCTAACCTTCCCTGAGCTCCTGCATTGTCAGCCAGCTCCTCACAAGAGCTGGGAACAGGGGAGGTGTCTAGCAAGGGAGAACGGAGCAGTTCCTTGATGAAACAAAGATTTGGCAACTTCTCTTTAACAATTTCAGGTCCCCACAATTTGGGTTTCTCATTAAAACCATCAGGTTTGTAAGTCTCCTTCCAACTTTTGGATGGTGAATCCACACTAATCTCCCACTATGAGATTCTTCCTTCTATGGAGACTTTCTTTTCCCCCACCCACCACATGCAACCACTCACACTCAAGTGGCCTTTCTGCAGCATTAAAAGCACAGGACAGGTTGTTTTGAGGTGGATGCCAAGAGTCATTCAACTCCTGTAATTCCTGGGCTCCTTAAGTGGGGTTTCTGCTGAGTGGAACCCCCCTGCCCTGCAGATCAGCAGGAGAACCCCAAGTCTCATCCATAAACTCACTTGGCACACACTCCTCCCTCCCCAGCCTCAGTCTTACCTGCAGCTGAACCAACACTTGCTGCAGATTGCAAATCACCTCCACATTTTCTTTTAGTTCCTCATCTTCCACAGTCTCTACCAGCTTCTGCAGATCAAGCTTGCATCTGTAAGTGTGGGAATAAGCCCACAAGCATTACGTGTCACATCTGCATCACATGCACCAGTAAGGAACAACCTTCCCCACCAAACATATAAGTGGGGTCCTGGATGAACACACACAAATTGACTGTATCCAGTTGATCCCAACAAAACCACTTAATGCCAAAAAAAGGTTTCCTTAGCATGAGTGGAGTGTGAAAACCATACTTACATAGCATGTTGCTGAAGTTGCTCCAGTTTGGCATTCACCTTCTCGTTCTCTTGTTCTGTCTAAGAGAAATCAGAATGACACTGAGTTGTAGGAAAAGAGGAGCAGCCAGAAAACTGCTCAATTATTTACTAAGAGGAAGCTCTTCTTGGGTAGCTGAACCTTACCACAATGATCCTCTCCAACAGCTGTGCTGTCTGACCAGCAGCCTCACTCAGGCCTCTGCTCAGCTTTTGATTCTCCTCCGTCAGCAGCTGGTTCTTCTCCATCAGGGACTGAAGATTCTCTGAAGGTGCCATACTACTGCAACATGAAGGAGGAGTTGGCTCATGAACATGACTTTGCTAGAGGTTTATAACAGCCCTGATATTACCTCCAAGCTTCCTAAATAACTTGCAACACATATAGGTTGTGGCAGATGAACAGAAGCCTAATCAAATTGAATTTAATTAATTCAGCCTACCAAAAGGAGGCATTTCCAAGAGAAGACTGCCTTCTGAACAGTAATGCTGTATAATCAACAGACAAGTTCTCTTTGAAACATCCTCAGAACACAGGACATGACACAGCCCAACTGCTCCCTGCATTTTGTGCTTTTAAAGAACAATGGAGGTGATCCTATGTTTGAATGTAGAGGGGTGAAGAAGAAAAGCAGGATGGATGGGTCTGAGAAACAGATATTTAGGAGACACTGCCTAGTTCCTCCAGTATTTCCTACAATTGGTTTTTGCAGTCTTAAGGGGTTTGCTACAAAACCAAGTGACCTGTACACAGGTGGAACTTCAGTGAACATGACAAAAAAAGAACAAGAGGGAAAAAGTTGTCCAGATCCTATTAGAAAACAACTAGGTTTCTCTGCCCTCCCCTCTGCAGCACTGTCTGGAGGAAAGGAGATCTAGAGCCTTTGCTGGTGTGTGATGGCCATGCATTACACTGAGCATTAATCTACAAATCTTACTTGATAGACACTGGGAGGGTCCCTCCATGGGCCTGCAGCAGTAACACCTGTAGCTGTTGAACCTAGAAAGACAGACAATAACTACTTGTAAAGCTCTCCCATGTAGGAACTCGACAGATGAAGGAACACTATGAATATCTTTAGTCTTTTGTCCAAGTCACCAGCTCCACAACTGTCCTATTACCACCCCCTGTGGAAAGGAATCACACTGCTACAGCAGTTAAAAGTGATTTACTCCTCAAACCCCACTGCCTTTGCAGCAGGAGCACTCAGATCAGAGCATGTTAAGCCACACACAGGCAGTTTACATGCTGTCACACACAGGGTGTCAGAGACCTCCTTGATCCAGAGGGCAGACCTCCTGTGTTGGTGGCTCTGTCACTGCCCTTCACATGAGGAAGGGTCAGACCCCTTCCCAAGCTACTGGCATACCTGATTTGAAGTTACAGCGTGCTGCTAATGAACATTCTGGTGGCACTCCCATGCTGTGAGCAAAACCATTTGCTTGCTCCACTGTGGCTCAAGATCACTGAGTTTTTCTTTGGGGAGGTAGCACAGACGACTGTCACATCCACACTGTCAGGTAAGTGCAGCAAGCCTGCTCTACCTGTGAGAGCTGCCAAGCCCTGGGGCACTTGCAGCCTTAGGTTTAACCAGCTCCAGTTTATGCATCTTATTTCCCTCTGAAGCTGGGCACAGAAACACTTTCCACTCTGTGCCAGATGTGGGTGATGTCAGCAAGGCAACACTCACTGTATTGCTATTTCAGCCTGTAGCCAAACAGGTGGAAGGGAATGCTACACTAGTGCTACCATGTCTCCATGGCATCGAACAGTTGCTGTAGAATGACAAAAGAATTAATGTATTCCCTTTCCATCACTCACACAGCCATCTCAGGAGAGAGAAACACACACCAAATCTCTTTTGCATGCTCTGTGTAGCCAGGCATCCTGTGTCTTTGCTTGCTGCTTACTGAGCTTAGTCCAAAAAGGGTAAGTTCCCTCCTCTGACACCCAGGAAGCACCCAGTACCTGCTGCTTCAGGTGATGCAACTCAGCTGCCTGGGGATCCAGGTTGACAATGGGTTTGTTTTTGATTTTCCTTGCTCTGTCAGCGTAACGCAGAGTATTTAGAGTCTCTTCCAGGTTGGAATCTGCTGGGCTCACACAGGCAATCATGAGAGTGTGGCTGTTACCACCCAGAGAGTCTAGGAAGGAAAACAAGTCACAGTCAGAGCTTTGAGAGAACAAGAATGACTTGCAAAAGATCATTATCAAGATATTTAAGATCACATGAGTACATCTCTATAGCTACAGCTATTTTCTAGCTGTAGCCACAGAAAGGAGCAGATAGCAGCTGTAGCTGCATGCCATCACCATCTGTGTTCTCCTCTGGCCCAATCAGAGCTGGTTTTGGAAAGCCAGAATCCCAAAGTTCCATCTCAGCTCTAAGCACCAATGATTTCACTTCAGAATCCCAAATCATTTTCCTTGTCCTGTTAAGTAACATCTGTAACTAGCTTAACTGCAGTGTGCCTTTTCTGGCAGAGCTCTGCCAGACCTTCCCCTCCCTTCTCCCACACAGTTACACTCCACAGATACCCAGACATCAGAATCCACGCTGTCTTCCAGCTGAAAGTACCACTGGTTAAGAACATACTTGTTCAGATCAAAGGGTAGCATGCCATGCAGCTAGCTTGGTGTTACACTAACACATACTGGCTACATAAAGCTTCTGATCAGAGAAAACAGCTCCACATCCAGCTCTGCATAATCCAGTTTCTTTTTATGAGATATTTTCAGATATGGAAAATACCAATGAACCTAACTTTTTGTACCCAACTCTTTAACTACCAAAAAATCCCAGTAAATTGCATTCCTATAGCTACATGCATATTAAACCAGACCAGATAAAATAGAAGGCCATCACAACTGCTGGAAGGTAAGTACCATGAAGACCAGGCTGAAAGTCAGACTAAGAGAACAAAACAAACACAATGTGCACAGTGTAGGCATGGACAGTTTGAGCTTCTGGTTGTGAGAACCTCCAGCAAGTATCTGCAACAGTGTCTAACAACATATTCCTGCTTCCAGCCTTCTCATCTTCCTTCTCCCTCCCCCATAACTGCACTGTATTGGTCTAGTTTCCTCCCATCACATGGGAGGGGCATAAGAACAGGAGTAGTAAAAGTCCATCTCAGGGCATGTGTAACCTAAAAGTAAAGGGCATGGAAGAGGTCCAGCTTTGGTCAGGAGTTGTTGCTGACCCCAGTGACAAAGTGCATCAGTAGACTGAGGCTTTATCATCCATCAGCTGTGTCTCACCTTGCAGCAGCCTTGTTAGCTTTGAGTCTCTGTAGGGGACAAACCCTCCCTTTTTGTTTTCATCCCCCAGAGCGCTGATAACGTTCCCCAGGCAGAGGAGCCCTCTGTTTATGTTGATGCCTGTGTACAAACAGATGACAGTGAGTAGAGCTACCTCAACAGCTATCAACTGGCCATTTCCTGCCCCTTTTAAAAGGTTAAGAAGGTTAAAAAAAAAATCATATTTATAAAGGTTAAAGACTGCTATGCTCCTCCTGACAAGGACTCAATTTATTAAGCCCAAAGTGGTATGAAACCCCAAGCTGTATCAGTCCTTTTCCTACAGACCTTCTTTCAGTCGGTCTCCCTCAGCCTTGGTCTTCTTTTGTCTCTCAGAGCCAGCAAGATCAACCAGGTGCAGCTTGGAGTGAAAACTGCTGTTCCTGTGGCAGAAAGAGACTATTCTACTCTCTTGAGTAAATACACAGTTAGGAAAGGAGCAGTCCAGTAGTTACTACAGTTTAGTTACAGGGGTGAAAATATACTTCATGTCAAAGACAAAGAAAGGAACTGCCTCAAGAGTAGCTTAGCTGAGTTTATCCAAGCCCAAGAGAGGACAAGGCTCTGAGCTTTTGAGTAAGCCTGACCCCTCACAGCTGCCAGGAGTGGCTTTGCCATCACACTTACTTGTCACTTTTCTTCTTCTGGTCAATGCAGATGGTGAAGATGGCATGGGACCGTGAGGACTGGGAATTCATTGCCGTGGAGGCCACCGTTCTGGAATTGTTCCCTTGCTCTAGGCAGGAGACAGTATCTTGGGCACAGGTGACATTTCTTTCTGTTAACCCTACAATCTGTACCCAAGAAGAAAGCATTATTTATCCTCTCCTTCCTCTTCACCCCATCTTACATCAGGAAAGTGACCCTCTGTTGCAGACTAGGGCAGAGAAAGTGAAATCCCTGTTTAAACAAAGAACTAGTCTCTCTTCAAGCCCAGGGCTTGGTGTGAATTCCCCAGAAAAAGTTTGTTCTGAGCTTTGCATAAGTATTGTTCAGTCTCATCATCTCTCCTCCATCCTCTCAGCACAAGTTCCTCCGTGCCTGCCCAGTGCCAGCTGGGCTGTGGGATGGCAGCAGTGCTCCCCAGTACTCTAGAGAAATCCACAGCTGCTCTGGGATAGCCTTGGCCAAGCTGGGGGCTCAAAGCTGTTGCCATCACAGGCAGAGGAAAGGGAAAACTGGCTGAAGTGGAGGGGACACACACCTTGTGTGAGCAGTCAGGGGAGACAAGTATTAGGGGCATAAAGGACAGAGGGGACCAAGTAGCAGGGGCTGGTCACACTCCTTGGGAAGCTCGTGCTTTCCCCAAAGAGCCCATCTCCCTGCACCAGTGCCACTGCTAACACAGGGATGAGTCACACCCCAGTGTGTTAGAGCACAGAGCAGCACAGGATTACACATAACAACCCCCTGACTGGATCAGTTACAGGTATCACACACACCTAAACTGCACACAGGACAACCTACCCACTGCTGCAAACTCAAACTGCACGAGGGAGGCACAGCTGATGGACCAATGTTTAACTACAAAGCAAACACTCAGAGCAAGTAGCAGCACAGGGGTTTCTGCATGACTCTCTAAGCACACAGCTGGACAAGACTGTACAGCATAACTCAAAACACAACTCAGGCTCTTAAATAATTCCCCCTCATGAGGTCTTTGTTGCACACTACCCCTGCTGAGCTGAAGAACACGACTGAAAGAGTTTGAAATTTGATTTGGGGGTTGGACCTCTGTGATCCTTGGGGTCCCTTCCAACCCAGATTGCTCTGTGACTGAAGGGACCACCATCCTCAGATATTCCCCAAAATCAGCCTGCCACAGAGTCAAGTGGCTTTGTCATGAGTGCCTGACCCTATTGGTGTTAGGGAGTGAACTCTAAGGATCCTCAACAGCTCAATTTTGAGAGGAATGAGGAGTAGTGATGATCTCACATGTATAAATAGAAAGCAGCACACAAGCAGCCAAGAGCTTTTTTTCCACTGAAACATTCATCTTGAGCCACATCACCCCTTTATGTCCCCACATCTGAGAGGGCAACAGACCTTGATGCCTTCTTTTGGATCCTCCCTTATACTGATCTGAGCAGATCGTTCTCTTGAGGAGCACAGCAGGTCTAGAATATCCTCATTGTAGATCTGAAAACACCAGGACATCAGTGCAGAATGAGCAGCCCCACAAGAGAGTAACGTGCATAAAGAAAGAGGTACAGTTGTGTGGAGGTTGTGGGTAACTTTGTATGACATTCTATTCATTTTACCTGTAGAGGAAGATACCTGGCACTCAAAATCCAGTTCCTGACATGACCTTATGTAGCCTTAGGTTTTGATTTAATAAGTACCTATTATTTTATTAATAAGTACCTGGGTGGCCAGCAGGGACAGGGAGGGGATTGTCCCTCTCTGCTCTGCCCTGGGAGGCCCCAGCTGGAGTCCTGTGTCCAGAGCTGGGGCCCCCAATACAAGAGAGATGTGGGGCTGTTGGAGAGGGGTCAGAGGAGCCACGAGGATGCTCAGAGTGCTGGAGCAGCTGCCCTACAAAGAGAGGCTGAGGGAGCTGGGCTGGGTCAGCCTGGAGAAGAGAAGGCTGTGGGGGGACCTCATTGCAGCCTGCCAGTCCCTGAAGGGAGCTGATAAGCAGGAGGGGATTCAGCTTTTTAAAGGACAGACAATGGCAGGACAAGGGGGATGGATTAAAACTAAAGGAGGGAAGGGTTAGATTAGATATTAGGGGGAAGTTTTTTACAGAGAGAGTGGTGAGGGGCTGGAACAGGCTGCCCAGAGAGGGGGTGGGTGCCCCATCCCTGGGGGTGTTCAAGGCCAGGTTGGATGGGGCCCTGGGCAACCTTGTGTAGCTCCAGGCCTGGAGGTTGGTGGCCCTGCCTGTGGCAGGGGGGTTGGAGCTCTATGATCCTTGGGGTCCCTTCCAACCCATGCCAGTCTATGATTTTAGCAAGGCAGCCTCACTAAAGCTCACTTTATCTGCAATCCATAACTTCAGAATAGCTCGTAAAACCAAAACAACTTTTACCTCTAGATAAGAAACTTTGAGAACAAATTCCCAATCCTGCCTTTGCTCCTTCTCCTTAAATAGCAGCTTGATCACTCGAGGGATGACCCCCACACTCGGCTCATGCTCTTGATTGGCAGTGTAGGTACCTCCCATGGAGTAGGTTTTTCCAGAGCCTGTCTGTCCATAGGCCAAGACAGTAGCGTTGTACCCTAGGGAACAAAGGGTGCAGGGATCAGACAGTCACGTGGGAAGCCAAAGCAAGCTGATTCTGGTAAAAGCATCCTTCCACAAAAGCCCCATCCCTGTCAGATTATACAGCCTTTAGGCACAGGGCACAGTGAGCAACATCAAGGGGAAGAAAGAAAAAAAGGTCAAGTAAAATCCCCCCAAATCACAGACAGAATTCTTATTCCAGCTCTTTTTAAAGTCTGCTCTGTTGCTTTGCTAGAGCTAGTCATACAAATAGCATAAGCTCTCTGTCATCCCAGTTCCACCTTAGCATCAGCTTCTGGAATAGGATGCTTATCAATTCATCTTCCTATTCTGGGTAAGATCCTTTCACCTTCTACAAACAGCTTCCAGAATGACCCAGTGAACACAGGTTACAGACAGGCAAGATCTGGCACTTCTCACTAGGGGCTGGAACCAGCATCGAGCTGCATGCTATTCTATTGTCCAAAGAGGAACGGCTGGGAACAGAGAATCAAACAGCCCCATCTTCCAGAGAGCCGAGCCCCCCCAGCTCCCCCCAGCGCTTTCCAACAGAGCTTCAGCTGGGTCCTCACAAACCTTTGAAGATGCCCCGTATGAGAGGGGCAACGGCCGTGTTGAAGACTTCCTCCTGCTCGACACAAGGATCGAACACGTAGTCGTACGTGAAGGACTTATCGTTACCGACGACCACCTGCGGAGGGGACAGAAGGGAGAGGGCAGAACGGAGAGCCCCGACCGCCCCAGCAACCGACCCCGGGCCGGGCGGGGGGGGGACACGAGGCCGACCCCCGTCGCAGAGGGGCGGTATCCCTTACTTGCGGCTCCCCCGGCACGAAGGACAGGCACATCTGGCACCCTTCGCTGGTCTCCTTCGGCACCAAGGGCCGGCAGCGCAGCGCCACACGCACCGGGATCCCCTTCTCGTCCTCCCGCACCATCTTCGCTCGCAGCAGCCGTCCTGAGGGGGAGCGAGGCCGGGGGTGAGGCCTCGCAGTGACCGGCGCCCGCGGCTGCCGGGACGAACCGTCCCGCCGGGGCCCAGTGCCGCGACCCCCCCGCTCTGGGAGTACGGGGCCTGGCCCGGGAAGGCACCCGGCTCCCGCTACCAGGCTCCCGGCTCCTACGGGCCACGCCGGACCCCCGATACCGGCGTCCCAGACCCCGCTACCGGCCGCCCGGCATCGACAGGCCGCGCCCGGCTCCCGCTACTGGCTTCCCGGCCCCGACAGGCCGCGCCCGGCTCCCGCTACCGGCTTCCCGGCCCCGACAGGCCGCGCCCGGCTCCCGCTACC
>VZTU01012595.1:50715-72726 GCA_013400835.1 Zapornia atra | reverse complement strand
GCCGGGGGCAGAGAGGAGAGCGCCGTGGGTGCGGCAGGTCAGGACGGTGCTGATACAGGGCAGGGAGCGGAGGGCGGTGGGGATGGCGAGGCAGGAGGTGGCAGAGAGGGAGTGGTGCTTGCTGCTGCCTGGAGGAAGGCTGCAGCACCGAGGCCTTTGCCGATCCAGGGGGGAGGGTCCTGGGCCGAAGGGGGTGACTGCATTTCACTGCTGGTTTCTCTCACAGCTGGGCTTCAACATCCGTGGAGGAAAAGCCTCGCAGCTGGGTATCTTCATCTCTAAGGTGTGTCTGTGCTCTTGCCATTCCCTTCCTGTGACCTGGCTGGTCCCTGGGGTGTTGCTGAGCTGGCTGGCTGCTCAGAGAGGCTGTCCTATGCCTTACGTGTCTCTCTGCACCCATAGCTGTAATTTGCCATGCACCATTTCCTCATTGCTCCCCATCCCATGGAGGGTTACTGGTGCACCACACCCATCCTCCCCAGTCCCGTGTGAGCACCCTGGATGTGCACCCTGGGGAGGGGCTGGGCTGTTGTCATGCAGGAGGGGGGCTGTGGCATCGGCTGTGCCAAAGAGTCACTCCTGCTGTCTCTGCTCTTCCCTTCCAGGTGATCCCTGACTCGGATGCACACAGAGCAGGGCTGCAGGAAGGGGACCAGGTGCTCTCTGTAAACGATGTGGATTTCCAGGACATTGAGCACAGCAAGGTGAGGGACAGGAATCCATGCACATGCCACCTCCTCCCATCCTCTCAGCTGGTGGCACTGCACAACCAAACACATTCCTCTCTCCTTACCTCTGGCCCGGTCTGGTCACTGAGCAGCTCTTTCTGCTTTCAGGCTGTGGAGATCCTGAAGACAGCCCGTGAAATCACCATGCGTGTGCGTTACTTTCCCTACAGTAAGTCCCTGCTAGCTCTGAGCCTGGTCACCTGGCAGCATTCCTCCTTGGGAAGCAGACTGTCCTGTATCCCTGCTGAGTCCACAGTCATAGATGGTGTAAAGCCCAGAGGTCAGAAAGAACATTGGGCATTGATTTAGGGATCAGGACAGGTATGGAGACACAACAGTAAGGACTGGCCTCAGCTGCCCATGCAGGATTGCAGAGCAGAGCTTAGCAACACCATGCTACACAGTGGGGGTTGTTGAATGGAATGGTTTTCTTTAGAGCTGTTCAGGTAGCCACTTATCCTTGAATAGCATAGGAACAGCTGCTGTCACTATCAGGCCTGTGTGCTTGTGGCTTTTAGTCCTCCCTAAGGACATGAAGTGGAAGCAAAAGATTGTATTAACTCTCAGTTTCCTGTAACGTTTTGGTGAGTTCTCCCTTGCCCTCAGCAATTGCCTCTCCCCTCTCAGCCTTATCTTCTCTGTGCCTTCCAGATTACCAGAGACAGAAGGAAAGAACTGTTCACTAGCAAGCAGCTGTCTGCTGGGTCTCCAGAGCAGCCATCCTGCAAAACAACTCTTCACTACTTTTCCTCAACACCTGAGATGATGACACACCAAGTTTCAGCTGCTGCTGGAGGTGCAGGTGCCCTGCTAGCTGCACGGGCATCAGTTCCACTTCCTGGGATGCCAACAGAGTCTTATTTAGCTGGAAGATGGATGGGGCTTTAGTCTGTGCTCCTTGAACTGGGTGTTGAAACAAGCTGATGTGGAAGTGGGTAACTGAGGGCAGCTTCTCCAGCAAGTTCTATGCTTCTCTTCTAGCAGGACTTAAATTAAACGAGTGCTTTTCTGGTTCTGGATCCAACCCTTGTTGCTAAATGTAAGGCTGAGAGGGTCTGAGGGTGCTTGAGCACAGCACAGCCTTTGTCCTCCAAGAGGTCAACCTGTTTGCTTCTCTGGTGACACGGAATTCCTTCCTTCTCCACTCTCCTACCTCTGCTCTACACTACTGGGTTTCCTTGGGACTCGAATGGAGGTAAAACCCACCCAAACTCAGTGCCTGTCTCACTGCACCGCTCCACTGAGGCACCTCTGCTGCCCAGGGACCCCCACGCTGCAGGGCTGGGACACTGGGAGCACGTTTCTGCCCCCACTTGGCTGGGCTCCCTCAGCTGTGTGGTTCAGGGTTTTCACTCCCCAAACCTGCTTCCTTCGCTCAGCACAGCCCTGTCCCTGCCACGTGCTCCCATCACAACTCCCCACCACTTCTGAGGTAAGCTGCTCCCCTTCTCTGCTCTCCTGGAAAGGGGGGGGAGGAAGCCTGTGCCCTGCATGGGGAGAGCACACGTGGAAACATGTAGATGTGGGTACAAACATGGTAGCAACACGTTGCAAATGGCACCAGGACAGTCCTTGCTCTGGCCTCTGCGCGGTGTTTTCCTCCTCCCTGTAGTAACTGACATAATAAAGCAAGTCCAGCACCCAGAGTTTGTCTGACTCCTGCTCTGGAAAGCTCCATGGAGGGTTGTTGGTCACTGCCCTTATGGGGCCAGCTGCCCTTGCAGGCCCCAGGAGGAGAGTGTGGGATCCACACAGGGTGTGGTTGTGGTTTTTAGGGGTTTTTACCCCAAAGCAGCACCTGAGAGCTGTGCTCAGGGGGGTCTGTCACCTCTTGACCCCTCTGGTGCTGCCAGCAGGTTGTTCTTAGCTCAGCTGCTGGGCAGGAAGCCAAGCCAGGCTGGAGCAGAGTAAAATACACTAGAAGAGAGACTTTTACTCAGAATTAAGAAATAAACAGATTTTCTACCAGGGAACATCCTGGGAGCCCCACTCAAAACACCTTGAGAGGAGACAGATGGGATACTGACCTCCTCCAGTCTCACACCAGTTCCCCACCTTTTACCTGTTCTCTGGGGAAGGAGGATGCTGGGATGGTGGCAAGGCCACGTTCTAGACAGCTCTGTCTTCCCTTCTCACCCTGTTGTGCTCTGATATGCCAGGGCAGAGGCTCAGTGCCCAGCCCCAAGGCCAAGCCCGTGCTCCATGTGCACACCAGGCTTTTGGCACAGCCCCCACCTGCCAAGGAGCTGAGAGGCACCTTCAGCCCTGTCTGGGTGTTCAGCCAGTCCCACTCTGGAGCAGGGACAGCTTCCTCCTGCCCTGAGACAGAGGTAATTGCAGCTGTGAGGGCTGTGGGGGAACAGGAAAGAGCAGATTCTTTCCCAAGACACATTCACCCCTTTGGTATCTTAACTGACAGCAGAGCAGGGTTTGTGCTGGCTGCCACAGTCCATTTCATCCTCCAGAAATGGAGGGACTGAGGAGTGTTACTGATTCCTGCAGGGAAAAGGACAGGGAGGCAATACAGGGATGTTTTAGTGATCTCTAAGAGAAGCCAAGAGTCAGGAGCCTTTGGCTTGTCAATGAGTAACTCCCTGGGCAGGGAAGCAGCCCAGCAGCACTACAGGCAACCTGACCTTTGGGACAACAGCAACAGCCCCAGAACAGGCTGTGCTGTTACACCTGAGATACACACTGTGCAGCTCCTCTCAGCCAGGCCCGTCCCAGCTGTCAGCTCCACAGGGTCACTTTGTGAGAGAAAAGGTGACAAACCCTGAGATGTTCTTACTGTGACCCACTGCAGGAGCCTGAGCAGCACCACTGTGGAGTTCAGAGTGCAGTTACACTTCCCATCCTGATGTCCCTGTCCTTGTGCTGCCACACAGCCCCACATCTCCTCCACGATCCTGCTCAGACTGGATACCACACAAGCAGGCACATGAGCTGTAGTGTTACTCAGCCCTCCAGCTTCAGAACCAAACCAGACAGCTCCCAGGCTGGCAGGACGTGACACCACACCAGAGAGAAGCCCAGATGCCCGTTCCCAGGGCAGCCCTGCCACAGAGGGAGGGTGGCACACACACCTTGGGAATGCTCTGCTCACCTCTGGTGTGCCAGGTACTCCAAACTTTATTTACAGCCCACTTCAGCAACCACTCTAAGAGACCAAGGGGGAAGAAAAGAAATTAGCCTGCCAAAAAACGCCTGTGCTCCTACTAATTACCCAGAGCAAGCTGCAGCATTAGCACAGTGGTTGCCAACAAGGGTCTGGAGCAGGGCAGCACCACCTTTTGTAGGCTGACAAGGAGGATTTCCACTGACTGGGGCCAGAATTGGCATCACCCTTCCCCGGGAGGGGGGTGACTGCCATGTGGCCAGCGACACCAAACGCTGCCTTCGGGTTCCCAAAACCCCTCATACCCCAAGGGGAGCTGGTGAGGGTGTGGAGAGGGGAGAGAGACAGAAGAGCTGGGGCACCACCGCTCCCCAAGGGTGGGGACAGGAGCAGGGTGCAGACAGACCTGTTAAACCAAGGAGCATCCCGAGTGGAGGCAGCAGAGGCCCCTCTCTGGCAGCAGAGGCCCCTCTCTGGCAGCAGGACAGCAGAGGTGTTGGTGAAATAACTTTATTTAGTGTGATACACGGCTGTGGTCAGACAGTCCATACTCATAGTAATAGTCACACTTACTCAGCTAACAGCTAGGAGACAGCAGGGCCAGACACACACGCAATATTATACACATCCATAGAGAAGACAGTGGGAAGTGAACTATTTTATTTCACTAGTTACCCCCCCTGGTACTTAGGGTCTCCCCCCCGCTCCCTCCCCCCAGGTCCGTGACTCAGAACAACACGANGGAAAACAACATCCCAGCTTCCTCCTGCAGGCCAGCTCACCCAGAGGGGAAGGGACAGGGCTCTGGGGAACAAAGGGTCTGTCACCGCCAGAGAGGTGACTTGCCACCCGTAAGCCAACGTGAGGACTGCCAGCTCTCAGTCCGAGGCTGCCCCTTCCCCTCCTGTGGTGGCTTCAAAGTGCACACGCTGTTGCATCAGTGACCGACAGGCATCCCTGCTAGGGGAGTGTCACCCACCAAACGTCGCTGGCCCCACTGTAACCNCGGTGTCCCCACTGTCACCCTGCGGTCAGTGTTCTCCTGCCCAGTAGCATCCCCCCCTCCAGCAGCGTGACACAGGCCGGGTGATGAAAACAACAGTGAATGGCTATTTTATTCTCCTCTCTGTCAACAGACAAACCTGCAGACTTCTGGCTAGGACAGATGGATGAAACCCCCCCCAGTAAAAGTCTCTGACAAGCTCTATTAATGAATGAGAAACCAGGAGCAGGGGGGAGAAGAGGTTATTTCCCAACTCCCCAAGGTTGAGAAGAGACACCCGAATTCACTTCAGCAGCATACATTCCTCCACTCCCCTACCCAGGTCCCACAATAAATCCCTGCCACTGCTTATCTCAGCTTTGGCAATGCTGCAGCTTAAAACTACCCCAGAAGCTAAACAGCTGCTAGCCCCATCCTGCAGAAGTCTCCTACAAAGGCAGAAGCAGCTCTCTATGATTTCACCAAGCAGCAACCTAGGTGTGAGAGCAGAGCAGCCACCGCTGGCCTCCCGCCCGCTGCAGCTCTCCTGCTCTGCACCAAGAAACTCCCTATGTGATACCCAACAGGAGAAAAGGAAGGAGCCTGAACAGCATCCCTGACTCCCAGGGCAGGTATTGCCCCTGTAAGTGATGGATTCCAGGTGTTTCCTTTGCTTTTGCTGTTGACAGACAGGATTAGGTCTCTCCAAACCACCCCGAGGATCTCTTCCCCACCCAGCCTCATGCTGCAAAGCCTCCACACCCTCCTCCTTCCCCACGTTTGGCACCCAACACTCACCAAGCACCAACATCCTCTGGATGGGAAGATATTCCAACTGAGGGAGCAGTCTGTGGGATCTCTCTGCTACACAAACAGGAGCAACGAGGCCAAAGCTATCAGAGTTTGGGGGTTTCCAGTGCCGTGTGTAACGCGAGGGGCAAAACTCAGAAGTTGTGAGCAAGAATTAGCCAAGATCATCCACAGAAAGGAGAAAGTGAGGAGCTAATAGTGTGTGTGCCCTGCAGGAAGCAAAAGCCTACAAACAGATAACCTGTATTGTCCAAAAAAGGCAAGGCCAAGTCAAACTGACTGACTGCTTTAAAGGGAGCAGCCTTTCAACTGAGGAAGTGGGGATGCAGGACAAAGACAGGGCTGGAGTGGACAGGGAACTAGTTAAGATGCAAGGCAGTAAAGGAAGGTGGAAAGCCCATCCCTAAGCTTTATTCTTGTCTTCCCTAACTTGGTGGCTTTTCCATTGCATTCACAAGACACATCTGAGCAGACAGGCTCAAGGTGGGGAAGAGGAGGAGGAGGAGAGGAAGAGAGGAGGAGTGTAAAGGGCACCGTGGTACCAAAGTGCAACAACATAAAAAAAAAAAAGGAAAAGAAAAGACAGGACACTCATTCTGCACTCAGGGCTCATACCATGCAGTGAGAGGGGCGGCCGGGGCTGCTCCCCACCAGTAACCAGGGAGTTGGCTCGCTTAGTAGATTGGTTTTTCAGCCCCCAGAGTAGGGTTGCCTAGCCAATGAGCAGTGATGTTCTTCAGTGAGACTGGCCGGTTGGGGAATGTGCTGCTACAGAACGGGCCTGTTAGCAGGAGCACCCGCTCTCCGTTACTGGCTGCTCAGGAGGTTTCTCTAGTTTGATGTCAATCACTGTGGGAGAGGAGTTAAGGAAATCACCCAGTTCAGGAAAAACGAGGAGGAAACAACAGAGGAAGGGCTCAGCATCTGGAAAGGTTGTTGGCTGTCCCACCTGGCTGTGGAGAGGTGCTTTAGCAGAGCAGGACATAGCCCAGATGGGATTAATTGCAAACCAGTGGATTGGGTATGTCAAGAGTGGTGAGGGACTGGAAGGGGCTGCCCAGAGAGGGGGTGGGTGCCCCATCCCTGGGGGTGTTTAAGGCCAGGTTGGATAGGGCCCAGGGTAACCTTGTGTTGCTCCAGGCCTGGAGGTTGGTGTCCCAGCCTGTGGCAGGGGGTTGGAGCTCTGTGATCCCTGGGGTCCCTCCCAACCCAGACCAGTCTGGGATTCTATAAGAGCACTTAGAGAACAGAGCCCAGTCAGACAGGTCTGCACACAAGACAGCCCTGTGCAAAGAGGACAGTATTATGGTTCTTAAACTATGCAAATTTTATCCTAAGCTTACATGGAGAAAGCAAAACTTGTGCTTGTTGTTATAAGGAGTTGGGTACATTTATACACAGGCCACAAGCAGAGTCCTCAGTTCACACCCACAGGTACATACAACACTGTACTGGCCATTCCAGCCTCTCTGCAAAACCCCAGTAAGACCCATCCCCACAACATCAGCCAGAAGTCAGTGAGCCCACCTACCAAAAGGCAATCAGCACATTGTATGAGAACAGGGAAAGTTACTGCTGAGGACACAAGGATACTGTCTTCTTTGCTCTTCTCTGGCGTGCTGTCCATCCCAGGTAAGGCAGCAGCCACACGGCGGAAAAGCTGGAAAGGAACAAGAGGTGAAGCTGAAGGCTTGTCAGGACCCCCACTGCTGCATGGGCTGGTTCCTGGGTACTGCAGCTGGCAAAGCAGCAACCAAGTGTCAGGAGGATTTTACCTAAGAAATCTAACAGGTTTTATTAAAGAAGTTATTCAGTGTCTAGAAAACAGGCAGGTTTATTTTACCTGCTTCTACTTAACATGGAATTAAATAGTAACGATCCTCTGAGGGATGCACACAACCATTCCCTCCTGCACAGACCAACTGTTCCCAGCCTCAACTGCTGCTGCACACAGTGATGTTAAGAGCATTCAGCTCCAGGCTTCTGATAAACCACCTCACAGGAGAGCAAAGGCTTAAGAAATCTGTGGGGTAACACTGGCTCTGCAGCCCATCCTTTCAGTTCAGCCCTGCTGCAAAGCAGCCACTTGTAAGCAGAGGAGCTGGCTGGGGCGAGCTGCATTTAAGCTATTAAGGATGTGTGAGGGCTGGGAAGGACTATCCTATACCCATAAAAACCAGAACATGGTTTTGTGTCATTTTTCAACCCTTTACAGCTCCTCCTGCTGACATTAGCACAGCAGCTAACACAGCACACACACTGCTGGGCAGGCTGGTGAAGAGCATAAAGAGAAAGGACTCGTCAGCTAGTGATGATTTTCCTCACAGCAGCTTGGCAGGGGCTTCTCATCCAGCACCCCAACTGTAGCACTGGGAAAATCAAGCCACTGAGGTACCAGTCAGCAACCTTCTAGTCACAGGAGTTCTCACTGCCAACACCAGCTTGGTCAATAAAGCTGCACTAAGTTAGAACCAAAGGCTAGAGTGGATTCAGCCCAGAACAGCCAAAAGAAAGCAACCCAAAGCCCCTGAATCCTGTGGTGTCCAGCAAAACCCATAAGCAGGTTTTTCAGCTCCACCAACAGCCCTCACACTCCTTTCCAGCTCCCTTACTCCCCAAGTTCTGTCATACATCAGAACTGCTGCTGAACTATCAAGAGTGGGGTCACAGGCTTACAGCAAGAGGCAACGGGCACGAAGTGCAACACAAGGAACTCAGTTTAACCTTGAGAAAAAAAATTAAGGATTTGCTGATTGTTTTCTTGTGGTACAGACAGTCCTGCTCTGTGACAGGCTGCCTGGAGAGATGGAGTCACTATCCTTTGAGATTCTGAAGGCCCAACTGGGGTCAGTTCTGGGCAGCCCACTCTGAGCATCAGGGTTGGACCAGACTACCCCCAGCAATCCCTTCCAACCTCAACTAGTCTGATTTTCCTCTGCAGCTTGCAAACAGAAGCAGGAACTTCTCTGTTTCATCACATATGCAATTATCCCAACTGATTAACACTGAATTAAGAACACAGTGCATCAGCTGTTAACAAAAGCACAGGGAACCTGCAAAATTGCATCTGACTGGCTGCACAAGAGAGCAGCACTCCTGTCCCTCAGCATGTTCTGGTTTGACAGGAAAGGAGCATCCACAAGATAACGAGGCAGCAGTGATCAGTGGTTGATGATAAACAATACAAGCAAGTATCTGATGGAACATGAACCCTAAACAGGCTTAATCCTCCCAGACAGAGAGCATGGAAGGACAGGCTCCCTGTCTTTAGGCCAGAACATCCATCTACCTGTTTCACATTGTATCCAGTCTTTGCACTGGTCTCAATAAACATCACATTCAGCTCTTTGGCTCTCTGTTCACCTTCTTCTGTGGTGATTTGCCTGGACAAAATTCAAACAGAAGCAGAAAGATAGAAAGGAAGAACAGAGAGGAGGAGTTAGAGATGTGTGTGAGAGGCCCTTCAGCAGAGGGCTGCTTCACCCCTGCACAAGAGTGCACAGTCCACCAACAGAGACCTCCAGACCTCTCAGTCTTTAAGACCCCCAGGTCCTCCAGCTAAAAGCAGAACAACCTCCAGGACGTTACACTGGGAATGCCTGGGCTTAGGACTGTTAGTAACAGATGATCACCACAGGGTGAAGTTTGTGCCATACATTTGAGCCTCTTTCAGAGCATCATCCTCCAGAGAAGGAAGAGTCCCCATATGCTGAGCAGTTACCCAATAGTCAACAGAAAGGAACTCTGTGAGGTTACTGAAAGAGTTCTGGAAGGCTCCAGCAGTGAGTACAGTGCAACAAGAGCCAGCCTGCTGCCTGTGAGCAAACACATCTCTGATCAATACCCTGTACAGGCCTGATGCACATTGTATCCTGCTTTAGCACTGCTTTCATACACATCATAGTCAGTTCTTGGGCTTTTCTCTCCCCCTCCTCTATAGAAACCTGCCTACAGCAATGAATCACAGAAAAGAAAAACCACACCAAAGAAAAATCACCCAAAAAATGATACAAAGAAAACTGCAGGGGAAAAAAAACCCAACCCCAAACAGCCACCAACTGAAGCAATGCTACAGGAAGGAGAAATGTTACAGGCTGCACCAAGTGAGAACAGTGCTATTTTCAGTTCAGCTCTTTGGCTCAGAACTTCACTTGCATCATCTTGCTTTTAAGCATGGGATGAATGGCTTCCCATGCACTGGATTCTCCTTCCAGAAATGCACCCTCTGACTGACAGTGTGGTTTTGTTGAGCCTCAGAAGGCCCAGTTAGTTCAGCCTCACACGAATCTAACTTCCTTTAAAAGAGAGGCAAGGCAGCTCCTTTTCCTGACACCCAGACATCCAGCATAACTCCAAACTCTAGCCTAGATCAGGACTGCCATGACTTCCATTAAACTTCTAAAACCAGAATTCCTGGTGCTACAAGAGCTTCAACTGTAGCTAATTTGTATGCAATGTTCTGGTACTTGTGATCCTTATGGCAGTGCTGCCCTGCACACACACACTCTATTTCATTTATGTACTACCAGGAAGTAATCCAAGGCAGAAATTATCCCAATGGGTCTTCCAGTTCCACAGGAAATTGGATTTTGACAGAAATTAGAAAGCCTCAAATCCAAAAGCTAAGTTATTTGGCCAGGAAAGAGCAGTTATTTCTGCCTCCCAGGAGGGTGTAAGAGATACTAACTGGTCATCATCCAGAGCTGGGTGGAGTAGAACATCTTGGATTTTGCTCTGTTGCTGTTGTATACTCATGTTGGTGACCAGGCTGATCTGAGGTCTCACCACCCAGAATTCTTAATCCAAATCAGCCACTTTGATCCTATTTCTGCAGCTCTGAGCACAGAGTTTTACCAGTATTTCCAGAGTGCAAGGCACTGGATGCTTAGAACAGCCTGTCACTGGAGCCAAATAGCTGTCAAGACCAAGGGGGTCGGTGTGGAGGGGACAGGACACGTTTCTGGGAGAAGAACCAGTACAAAGCCCAGGCAGTGCCCAGTCAGAGCCTCTTCCCCACTGACTCAAACCACTTGCCAGTATTAGAATTGTCTATTGTCTTTTCCTGCTGTGCACAGCAAACTAAAAAACTAACAGCACGACTTGTGCAGAGACAAAGGGCAAAAAGCATCTCCTGTCACTGGTTTGTGCAGCCTGGGCTGCTGGGGATTGTCTCACATGGGCATTTGGACAACACCAAAAGCCCTGGGGAGAAAACACACCCCAATACATTCTGAAGCAACACACAGGCTGCAGGAGTGAGTAAAGTGAGGTTTGGAGTTGAAAATGCAATAGCATGCAGTAAATAGAGAGTCAGATCCCAAGGAACAGAGTAAACCAAGAGGCAGCTCAGGAAATTGGGCAAGATACTTCTGAGAAAACATCACTGTTCCACCTGTATGGCTTTTCAAGCTGTCATCTTTTGATTCCAAGTGGCCTGTGGACAAGGGATAAGGGGTTCTTTTTTTAAGGTACCACTTTGCTGTGAGATCCAGATGTTTCCCAGTTCAGTCCTCCTGAGATGCTTTTGCACCAGGTCAAAATTCCCCATCATTTCAGTATTTCCCAGGACATATGAAGCACAGATTTTAGAGTACCTGGTGTGTGTGAAGATGGTTCAGTTTAAAGTATCTGGACTGTAAAGGGCTGCAGGGCTCACTCCATCTTCCCTCTGCCAACTGCTACTGACACTAACCACTACAATAAAAATCTTGCCTTGTCTACGCTGCTGCTGATGGAAAAGAATGAGAAATGTCTGAAAACAAACAAATATTTTGCTAAATTAACAAGCAAGAGAATTATTGAACTAGAAAAGCAAGAGCACAAGCCTGTGGTCTGCTAAGAAGCAATTACATTGGTAACGTGGCTTGAAGTGGTGTAGAATTAAAGAGTTTATAAAGCAAATTGCTTTATGATGTGTCCCAAAACGTGAGGTCTGTGTGATTTTCAGGCTAATTAACTTTTTACATCTCTCAGAGAAGCATGCTTTTGCTAATCTAGCTTCCTCTCACACATCCACACCATCAGCCTGTGTTATGTAGGACGTGAAATCTCTGCTTTAAGGGACACCTTGTAGATTCAGACTGTAAAACCTCACACTGCATCTTGTAAGAAGAAACTTTACTCTGAACTCACAGCTGCACATGCAGAAAGTGTCATGGGAATGGGGGGACTGAAAAAAGGGGGGGTTTCCTTGCTTTCACAAGAATCTTTTTGGCTTTTTCTCAGCAGAGAATGAAAAATCAGACAAAACACACTGCTGAGATGCTTCATTTAAGGAAAAAGAATTGGTTTTAGGTGGGTTTGTTTTAGCCAAAACTATGTGTAGAAAAGGAACATGGAAAAGCTTTGCATCTTGTGAAAGCAGAAATCTGAATTTCATCACAGGCTATTTATGTTTCACTTTAAATCAGCAGCTGCTTTGAAGACAGACTGGTCAGCCAGTTCCTTGCTCTTACTGGTCAGGGCAGCAAGGCTGCAGGTTCCCTCCCCCCGTTACCTCTTGTCTGCCAGGTCAGTTTTGTTCCCCACCAACATGATGATGACGTCGCTCCCTCTCTCTGTCCGAACGTCATCGATCCACTTGGAGGTTTGCTGGAAAGAATTCAAGTCTGTAGGGAAGAGAAAGCTTCTTTTCAGAGAGGAAGAACACTATGAGGGCTGGAGCACCTGTCCTACAAAGAGAGGCTGAGGGAGCTGGGCTGGGTCAGCCTGAAGAAGAGAAGGCTGTGGGGGGACCTCATTACAGCCTGCCAGTCCCTGAAGGGAGCTGATAAGCAGGAGGGGATTCAGCTTGTTAAAAGGGCAGAGACTGGCAGGACAAGGGGGATGGATTAAAGCTAAAGGAAGGAAGGGTGAGATTAGATATTAGGGGGAGGTTGTTTACAGAGAGAGTGGTGAGGGGCTGGAACAGGCTGCCCAGAGAAGTAGTGGATGCTCCGTCCCTGGAGGTGTTCAAGGCCAGGTTGGATGGGGCCCTGGGCAACCTTGTGTAGCTCCAGGCCTGGAGGTTGGTGGCCCTGCCTGTGGCAGGGGGGTTGGAGCTCTGTGCTCCTTGGGGTCCCTTCCAACCCAGACCATTCTATGATTCTATGCCCATACTCAGATGCTTCCCCAAATCTGCCCACACCCTGTAAACGACCCATAAATATTCCTGTTCAGACAGGAAAACGGGGTGGGGTGAGGAGGGGGGGGAGTATTTCTAATTTTAATCATCTTTTCTGCAGAACTTCTGGTTGTAACATATTAGCTCTGCTTACATGTTGTGTTGGAAATGAGGAGACACCAAAGCATCACTCACTTGTAATGTCATAGACCACCACAGCGATAGTGGAGTCGCGGATGTAGCTGGGGATGAGGCTGCGGAACCGCTCCTGGCCTGCTGTGTCCCAGAGCTGCAGCCGAACCTGCTGGTACCAGGCCAGGCAGAGCAGAGAGGAGGGGAGAGAAAAGAAAGGAAGAAACTGTCCTTTAGAGAAAAGGCCATTTGGAGAATTGACTGTTTGTAGCTCAGGCTGAGAAGCTGAGGTCGAGCGCGGTCACCTTGCCCCAGATCTGCAGCCGCCACAGAAGCTGGCTTTGCTGACTGATGACAGAGTTGAGGGGCTTTAATTACCTCCTTCGTTTGCCTGAAGATGCTGCTCTTCCCCCAGCCACCACCTCCCAAAATGCTCTAGTTTATGGCTACTACAGATAGTGGAGAACACTACTACTAATACAGAGCTGGTGCTCCTGGTCTACCCAGCGTTATGTATGGGGTCTGCACAGGATTCCTGGCCTAGAGCACCCCCAATCAAAGCTTTGTGGGCAACTCTCTCAGCCCAGGCACTGGGTAGTAAACCAGCATCCATTCTCCAGCATGCAGAAGATGGCAAAGGGGATTTACACACCCCATGAAGGCAATCAATAACCTGAGCTCCAGCAGAAACAAAAGCAAATGCAACACACTGTCGGCTTCACGTGACACAAAGGGCACTGTGTTCTCCCTCTCAGAGAAGCACAGATCCAGAAACAAGCACAAATGCTATGGGAGGTCCAGTTCCATCTCCAGAACTATGCCCATTATATAGGATAGCTCCAAGGCCTGGGACCTGCCTGTTTGAAAGAGCAAGGGTCAAAGCATGCCAAACCCTCCCAGTGAATGCTAAATGAAAGCTTTTCTCAACTGGGAGTGGTACCATTCCCTTCCAAGTCATCACCCCACACAGCTAGCTGTATAAGTAGCTCTACACTGCCAGAAAAAAGGAAAAAAAAGCCTTTAAAAATTGCTGTTGGCATTCTCATCAGGCACGAGTTTCACAGGAGGGCACATACTGGTTCCCAGTTTAATTAGATGAATCGGTTAGCCGTGCTCACAAGGCCACTTGTTCAGCAGTGAGGGAGAGCAGGGTTTCTGCACAGAGCAGTGGGTAAGAAGGCAGCTTGCCTGAAGAAAGCAGCTCCAATAAGGGGGGTTGTTTAGAAGGGTAATAAACTGGACAGAGCACACGTCTGCAAAGTGTCCTGCTGCAAGCAGGTTCCCCACAACAGCCTACCTGCATCAGGGTAGGCAGATCTGCTGCCCTGGGGCTTAAGGAAGAGGAGGGCTTAGAGTTAAAGCAATTAGCTCATGCTTCATTTTGAAGACAGCCTTGATTACAGCAGTAGAAGACAGGGCTCTTCATTACCCCAGGAAACTCAGGGTAACAAGCTCCAAGCACCTGGACAACGTTACACTGGTGCTGGAAGATCAGAGCCATAGAGACAGCTCCTGGCCAAGCAGCTTCCACACAGCCCCCAAGACATTGCTGCCACACCAGACTACTGGCCCAGAAAGTGTCCTGATCAAAACACTCCAGCCTTCAAAGAGGCAACTAGAGGAAGCACCACCTAACTGGGGAAGAACTGGTCCCCATTAGTTTGCTGGAGGGAAGGAGAACAGTATTTGAGGGCAGGCCTTCAGCTAGCATGCAGGTACCACACTGGGGTTTCTTGTTTCCACAAGTCAGGGTCTATGTGCCCCTATTTCAGAGGAGAAAATACAAGCAAGCCACTCAAACAGGGCAGTGAGCTAACTGCCCTACCAGCCTGGGAGGGGGAGAGGCCCTCAAACAAGGGTTAACCCAGCCTCCCTCAGAAGGGGATCTCTCCACAGGCCAACTGCATTTCCAGCTGCCCAGCAGATTAACAACAGAGCAACCTCCTCCTCAGCTCCCCACATGCTAGCTAGCAGTTTCTCTCTACTGGTTAGAGTATCTCAGCTGGTTATGTCCTACAGGACCGTCCCCATTTTACACTGCTATGGCCACCATTAACTGACAGGAAACTACCTGAGGGTCCCACAGGCAGTTACCAGTAAGGATAACACAAATTCAGAGTCTTCAGAGTGGCAAAGGAAACTGTGTTTTCTTAGCTGCACTACTGCTCACTGTCCTCATGCCCTCAGAAGTACCTGAGCACGTTCCTTCCGTAACACAAGGAAACTAAAAGCCTCTCAAGTCACTAAGAACAGAACAGAGAGCAGCAATTACAAGAAAAGAATAAATAATCTGAAAAAATTCATAAATCTGACCATCACCAAAGTATGGTGAGATCAGCTGCTGCTTAATTGTTTATGACATGTCTGGAAGCTGTTAAGAACAGCCTGGAGCAGCAAGATTCCTGCACCTGCCTGGATAAACAGCATCCTGAACCCATCACACCAGTGGGGAGAAGAGGTGCTAAGCCACCAGCCCGCCTGGCTGCTCACCCAGGTGAGTTCCCAGCACAAGTCACCACACACACATCTCAGCTCTCCTCAAACCCCAGCAGACCACTTCCCTTTTACACCAGTTCACACCATTATCTGAGTCACGTACCTGAGCTGCAGCACTGGGACAGAGCCCCTGTCTGTCACCATTTGCCCACAACACCCAGGGTGAATCCTAACAGAAGCCTGCTGTTTGGTAAACACTTCACTTAGCCAAAATGAAACCAGCCCCTGGCCTGTACAGCATCACAGAGCAGACAAACAGGAGGGGAATCAACTTTTTCAAAGGGCAGACAATGGCAGGACAAGGGGGAATGCCTTAAACCTAAAGGAAGGAAGGTTTAGATTGAATATTTGGGGGAAGTTCTTTCCAGAGAGAGTGGTGAGGGGCTGGAACAGGCTGCCCAGAGAGGGGGTGGGTGCCCTGTCCCTGGGGATGTTCAAGGCCAGGTTGGATGGGGCCCGGGGCAGCCTTGTGTAGCTCCAGGCCTGGAGGTTGGTGGCCCTGCCTGTGGCAGGGGGGGTGGAGCTCTGTGCTCCTTGGGGTCCCTTCAACCCAGACCAGTCTGGGATTCTATGAATCTCGAGTTTCAGAGAATAAGGTGGGCCAGCAGTTTTTCTTCTGTACTGCATTCCTTCCTTGGCCTTTATCCCCATGGTGTTGGCTCACTGGTACAAATCCTCTCTAGGTGTTTCTGCTGATACTGTAGCTTAACCAAAAAAAGCCAAACCAAGGGGAATCTGTAACAAGGAGTTCTAAGGAAATAACTGCATTCCTATCTTCATATGCCACACTAATACATTCATGCCAAGAGTTATAGAGAACTCCCCTCTAAACTTGTTTATTCTTTAGAAATGCCAGTAGTTACATCTCTCCTTTATCAAAGCTCTCTTGTTACTTGTATGAATAGCCAGCTCTTGTCTTCAATGAAATGGGAGCCCTGAACCCTCTAAGTCACTACCCAGTTTTTATTTAAATGGGTGTTGTACTTTTTTCCCCTGCTCATCTGAAGGTGTTACTTGCATTACTGCTCTAGTTAACCAGAAAGGAAGAAAAAAAACCCCAATAAAAATAATAATTCTGAGGTTTAAAACAAAGTAAAAAACCAAACCAGAAGCAGCAGCTGCCCAAAGTTTACCAATCCCCTTGTGTTCCAATCAGCAGAGTCACATGAGAGGTCACAATCCCTCTTCACCCTCCTGTGCATCACTTAAGCCTTTAAGCAGACCAGAGTTAAACAATTCCTGGGTTAAAGGACTCCCCAGTTTCTGTATTTTGGGGTGGAGTTACCATTGTTTGTGGGGGAAGACCCTCAGCTATTTACTGCCTGTGAAACACCAACAGCCCTGGGGCAAACAGCCTATCTTAGCTCCTTTCAGATACCACCACCATTTCCAATGCATAAAGGTGTTAAAAGCAAGGTCCCTGCAGGTACTGGGGCTCAATACCTACTTGTCAAAGACAATGGCAGCCACAGCAGAGTCACGGGTGTAGCTGGGTATGAGGCTGCTGAACCTCTCCTGTGTCCCACAGCTGCAGCCTGATCTGGGAAATGGAAAAGCGTAGGGGGAAGAGGGAAGGGGGGTGGGAGGGGGGAGAGCAGGGAAATGGAAAACAAAACCAAAACTCAAGTGAAATAAAAACAAAACTGAAAAAAGAAACAAATAAATAAACTGCAAGGCAAAAACTAATGCAACAGAAGGAAAGTTAAAATGGAACAGAAATGTGAGAAGAGCCAACGACACCTCGAGCTGTGTTCTCATGGCAGCCTCAGCCTGGCACGTCTGGGAAACCTCCCTCCCTCCCTCCACAGACCCATTAATAACTCACCCATGTGAACACATTCTCCCTTTGCATTCTAAACCCAAGATATCCTTAGAAAAATACCTTCTCACACCATCTGCGAAGGAGGGAAATCAGCATACCTAGCTCAGCACAGCCTGCCACGGCAGGATCCGGCTGTAACGGCCACACAACCAGACTACAGCCTACAGCCGGTGAGCTGGGGTCAGTCCTCATCCTAAGGACTACAGCACCCAGCTACTGAGCAACCCCCTGACGTGGTGAAACCCAGCAGTGGGGTACAAGAGGAGCAAACACCCTCCAGACTGGTTTATCTTGTGCTGAAATCCAACATGCCTGGGAAGACAGCAAGGCACAGAAAGGGGAATTCTCCTTGGCCTTTCAGGAATGAGGTTGTAGTGGAACTGTCAGCCTGACAGTGTGGGGCTTCTCATGGTCCCAGTTCACTTAAGGCCCTAAGTCCCAACGCACTGGCCACATGCTGGGTGTATTAGAGAGGCCCACTGTGGGAGGCTACAGGAGAGAGGTTTGAAGAACCCATCCCCACATGTATTTGTTCCTTCTGTTGGCCAGCACTTGCTGCCCAGGCTGTATTTAGAGCTGAGTGATCTGGCACAGGAGTACCTTCAGGATACAAACTGAACGTGCCAAAGCCTGCTCTGCAGTTCCAGGCTTTGCCTTCTCCACCATGAGCACAGCAGCCAAAGTCTACTGCAAACTGCAGCACTGGCCATACCAGAGAAACTATTCCAATGGCTGCATTTTCCAGGCTTTACCTGCTTGTATTGCTCCCTCCCCTTATCTGCATTCACCACTCCTCTGTTATTTATACAGGCTTTATGTGCTCTCTGACCACTTACACAGCCAGGGAAGATAGCAGCATATCCAACATTGGAAAGAAAACTGTATTTTCTGGATAGGGGGCCTGCAGGTGACATCCTGACCTAAGCAACCACAATAAAACAAGGCTACACCACTGAAAACACCACAGAGTCATTCCAACTTGCCTTCCCAGGTGCCAAGCAGCATTCCCAAGATGTTTTTCTTCCTCTGCCAGTGCCATTGAAACACGTTATCCAAGTAGTTTCTTGCAAATAAAGGTTAAGCACTGTCTATTCTAGCAGCAAACCACTAGTAAGAGGCAGAGAAGCACTCAAACCCACCACCCACATTGGGCTGAGGCTTGTGCAGAAGCAGCAGACCCCAAGAACACAAGGGGCTTCCATCACACCACTAGCCCCTTCCTCCCCCAACAGCTTCATACTTCTCAGCCAGCAGCAACAGCAGCACAAAGGCAAGAACTAGCCAAACAGAGACTGATGAAATGAAAAACACTGAAAGACAGGAGGGGGATGTGGATCTTTTTTCTTAAAGGAATCTTACACAAGCCAAATCCAAAACTGCTTTATTAACAGCACATCAGAACTGTGTTACAATGGAGCCTTTCTATGAGGAAGAACCATGCCACCCCTGGAACTGTGAATGATTTAAAGACTTGGAACAACCAGGGTTCTGCTCAGACCCATTTATACTGGCAATCCCAGAGGCAGAGCTGCAAATTTTGGGAGCAAACTATGCCTAAGGCACACACAGCCTGCGCTACAGCTTGCCTCAATTTTACAGGAGAGATTGTGACTTTGCTCCAGAGGTACCTGCTGTTACCAAGTACTGGAAACAGGAGAGGGGTCAGTGATTTGACTGAACAGAGGCTGCCCCTCTGAAGGCTGCCATGGGATTTCAGCAGCCAAGCAAAGCAGCACAGAGTGCCTGCTGCTCCCATGGCTGCAGCTGCCCCAGCGATGCCTCACTCACCGTGCGATCCTCCAGATACATGGTTTTTGACAGGAAATCAATTCCAATGGTTGCCTGGAAAGAAGGAAAAGCATTAGCAACTGCAACTTGCCTTCCACCATCTGCAAATCAGACCCTTCTATACAAGCTCTCAGACATGCTCACAAACTTATAATGAAGCTGCTGAAGTCATTTGCCTTCGATACAGCTGATAAAATAAAAGCAACCTGGGTATCTGCACCATCTTCATTGCATGTCCTTCCTCCAACACCTCTCAACTCCACAAGAACCCCTGAGTCTCAGATTTAGCCTCAGACATTCACACATCTTAACACAGATCATATCTGAGCTGGCATCTCCTTCTGGTCTACCACATTTCAGGCTGGTAAGCACTGCCTTATCAGAAAGAACCAAAAGGTAGAACAAATCACAGACAGACACTGTGCTGGGACCTAGAAAGCAAGGTTTACTGGGGACTTTGTCAGCTGAGAACGTGCTTCCTTTCTGCTGACACTCAGCAGCTTCATTTCCCAGGCAGTGCTTGGTGGGAGTCTCCCACTCCTGTTGCCACTGCTGTGCAGCAATTCCAGCACAAAGACAGTTAAAGTAATCTACTAAGTTAGATAAGCTCCTAGGTACTTAAATCAAGCAGATTTCCTAGCCCATCCTAACCCAGGAAGCAGGGGACAAGTTACTGATGTAACAAATCTGTGTGTTTCAGACAGGTTATCTCCAGTCTTTAACACAAACTCTTTAACATCAGGAGAGACCACAGCAGTCCACTTCTGCTGTAGGTAACACCTATTTCCACCAAGTCCTACTTCCTGCAGCCAGGCCACAGTTTGTGACAACCACAGGAAGCAGATAAATCCACAAGCACACCTTACAAAAGCCAGGAAAAGAAACAGAAAGCACAAGAGGATCCAGCTGCAGTGCATGACCTGTTCTCAAGAAAACAATCCTTTCTTCCTTTCCCAGCGTAAAATTACTCCAGTCTAAACCAGTAACTCTTTCTGGCATGACTTAAGAGAACAGCATAGTCTCATCTTCCTCAAAGATATTTGTTATTCCCTTGAAACCCCACTAAATGCTTTTGATGTGAGTAACTCTCCCTGCTATCTTCAGAGCTCTTACGTATCTTCAGCTTTTCATATTCAGCCTCTTCACCCTCTTGCTGGTATCTCCCCAGCTCCTTCTATCTACAGGCTTCCAGGTAAAAAAACACAGTAGCAGTGAAAAAAGCAACTGAGAGAGAGAATACACCATGCTGACTTCTCATGGATCTGTCTACACACCCTGGGCTCAAATGCCAGAGACCAAGAGCTATCAAAAGCACTTTCCTATCTTATTTTTCCTCTCTGTTTCCTGAGATTTCCATCTCCACCATCAGGCATCCTGACCATCACCTTCTGTTAGCCAACACACACCAATGTTTGTTGTCCTCAAGCCTTCTCACATTAACCAGGCAGGAGTCTAAACCTTGTTTCTTTGTTTCTGCACTAACTTCTGACACCATGCTAGATGTTTGGGCTTAATTATGAAGTCTCATCTCCATTTTGAGGCCCATTACATCCTCATATATGATACTGAGCATCTCATGGGCTAACAGTTCTCAGAGACATACATCTTAATAGTGGGGAATAGATTTACCCACATATTATATATATATATAAAATAAAACCACTACCACATACCTGGTAAGTGTTGTCAAAACTGTCATACATGAACCTGGTGATCAGAGAGGTCTTTCCAACTACAAAAAGAAGGAAAAAAACATACTTTTAAGCAGCAGTGGGAAAAAGAACCACTGCTTTGGGAGCAACATGCTGGTAGTGCTGCTCATCAGCATGAAGCTGCCAACCTAGGATATTTCCCAGCTACACCCTCCTGAGAAACAAGCAGCTAAGAAATTCATTCCCAAAATGACAGGAATATGTTAAGCCAAATCAATCTAAGTCAAAAATTGACCATGATGAAACCCTGGCCCTCAAATTAGGTTCACAGGGATGCCTGTGACAAAGAATGGCTTGTTTGCTTTAAGCAAGCAATGCATCTGTTTAGATACTGCTGTTTTGCTACTTACATAACCACCAAGCCTTGGACTTCCAGACACAAACAACAAAACAAGACCTGGGGATGTCCCACACACTATTCAGCTGCCTCTGGCTGGACAGAAAAGCAACACTGAAGACTAAACATCCTTTCTTCTTAATGTGATTTTAGATGTAGAGTAAACTTCAGTGGCTTGCTTAAAAGCTTTATATTTATGTGTCCAAATATAGGTTGGTGGCCCTGCCTGTGGCAGGGGGGTTGGAAGTCTATGATCTTTGGGGTCCCTTCCAACCCAGACCAGTCTATGATTATCAAGAGACAAAGCACAGGACTGACAAGGAACAGAACCAAAGGTCGCTGATTCTCTCTCAGGAAGCTGGGATAAGCCAAGAATAAATTCAAAGGAGGTGGATGGAAGAGAGAAAGAGGAATATACTGTCTAGAAAGCTTGTGGAATTGTGAATATCGCAGAGGGTTATAAAAACAGGTTGGACAAATGTCAGCAGCAGCCAAGCCCAGCTTGGTAAGGTGGGTGAATTAAACAACTTCTGGAAATTCCTCCAAGACCTACAGTTCTGGGACCAAGGAGGAGGTAAGCAAAGGCTCTAAAGGGAGCACGAATAGCCCAATTCCAAGGAAAAGGCACACCTCAGCCGTGTCTTATTAGGGAAGGGGTACAAAAAGGAGGCAGCCTCCAAGTAAAACCTACCAGAAACCCCGCAGGGAGGCAACCCCCGTGCGCACACCCGGCGCTGCCATGCCGTGCGGCCTCCTCCGGTACGAGCCAGGCTCGGCGCGGCCAGGCCCAGGCACGGCACCCGGGGTGGGCAGCACCCTGACAGCCACCGCGTTCCTCCCAGGCGCCAGTGAGGCCCGCACGTCCCCACAGCGCGGCTGCGCTGCGGGCAGCCCCGGGAGGCGGCCCGGGCGGAGGAAGCGGCGAGCAGGGCCCCAGCCAGGCCCGCGCCGAGGCCTGAGGCCTGAGCGCTGCTGGGCTGGGCCGCC
>VZTU01012595.1:27409-50052 GCA_013400835.1 Zapornia atra | reverse complement strand
GATGAAGTGGGACCGGGGGTGGGGGCTGTGCCTAAGGGAACACGTCGCGTCGAGGGCTGAGGCGCTTGCACCGCATGTGGTACAGCGGGGGACACGCCGCGGGGGGGGCTGCAGCCCGCAGCAGGGCCTGGGGACCCGCTTCGGTTAGCTTTCCTCCTTGTCCGCCTCCTCCTTCTCGTCCTCGTCGTCTTTCTCCCCCTTGAGCTTCTGACGAGCGAATTCCTCGATGACGATGTCTTCCTCGCTGGAAGGGAGAGGGGAGCAGCGTGAGCCCAGGGCCGGCAGCCCGGGATGCAGGCGGCCCGGGATGCAGGCGGCCCGGGATGCAGGCGGCCCGGGATGCAGGCGGCCCGGGATGCAGGCGGCCCTGCTGGCACCCCAACCCTGCTCCTACTCAGGGATGGTGCAGTGCTACCCCCTACCCCGGCCACCCCCCAGCACTGCAGGACATGGGGGTGCTGCGAGCCACGGGCTGGCCCAAGGACATGGATGGGCTCAGCTCTGAGGGGGGGGGTGGGTGACCTGAGGAGCTGGGGGAGAGCAGCCCCAGCTCCTGCTGTTGTTTAAGGCAATATTTTGCATTGTCAAGGGGGAAAAAAAAAAAGGGGGGAAGGAGAGCAAGTAAAGTGGAGACAAAGAGATGAGTTACCTCCTTGTGGAAGGCAAACAGCAGAGAGATCACAGGAGAGCCACAGAGGGAGAAGGGGAGAAGAGGGAAGGGGGAAAAAAAAGTGTCAGCAAAACTGCTTCCAACAGCTTGAGAATGTGAAACCACTTGGCAAACCCAACAGGGAGAGATGGGGGGGACATGGGCCAAGAGATTTCCTCCTCGGGAAGTTTGAACACCCTTGTTGAGCTGGGAAAGGGACAGGCTTTGGTGGGAGAGCCCTGCAGCTGCAGCCCCCACGCCAGGCCGAACCCCAGCTCTCTGGCACCCTTGCAGGGGGTGACCAGGCCCAAACCCAGCCTTTGGGACTGTGCAAGGCAGGGCTGGCTGCGGGGATGGCTGGTGGCCACGACTGTCAGGCACGGCTGCCAGGAATGGGTTTGGCACACTGCGGCTTCCCAGGGGGAAGGAGCAACCCCAGCTGTGTCTGCAGCTGGAATAGCCTCATGTCACGGGAGGAGAAGGCGGCTCTGGCACCGGGGAACGTGCAGGGACACGGGGCCAAGGCCAGCCCAGCTCCCAGCAGCTGAGGGACCTCAGAGTGGGGTGGATGGGGACTGAAGCCGTGAGGGATGTTCTGTGCAGGGGTGGCACTTTGTGACAGCGCTGCTGGCTGCTTCTGAGGGACAAGGTGTGATCCAGGCTCACAGCTGGGAAGGCTGCTGCGTTTGGGGGTGTAAAATAAGCCCTGGAAGGGTGCAGAACTTGTGCCAAACCCAGCGTTTGCATCCCCCCAGCCTGTGCCAACCCTCCCACGGGGCAAGGGGGCGGCGTGCTGTCTGCTGTGGCCCAGGGGCTCAGAACTTGGAGGCCTGGATGAGATCATCCAAGGAGGGAATGAGAGGGATCCTGGAATGGGGCATTGCATCCATCTGGGATGGATCTGTATGGTTACACGTTAGAGGAAGCGTTGCCCTGAGCTGTAAAGGAAAGTCTCCTTACCTTGGCTTATCTGTGGTCCATTGATCAGCAAAGCAGCAGGAGGCAAGGATTGGAGAGAGACAGATGTGCAGGTTAACACAGAAAGGACACCTGGACTGATGTCTCAGTGCTCAGGGGGGTTTCCAGAAAGGCACATGCAGGGATAGGCAGCCATGGGGAGCTGGGATGGGCTCCCAGGGAGCCATAGGGAGCAGAGCTGCTCCCATGGTGGGTTCCACACAGAGGGTGGCTGCAGCACAGCCCGGGGCGCTGCTCATCCCACAGCAGGGGATGCTGAGGCAGAGAAGGGCCCTTTGCACAGAGGCAGCTGCAGCAGCGTTGCTTTTACAGTTCCCCCTGCACAGGGTCTGCCTCTTCCTCCCCAGAGTTGTGGCAGCAGCCCAGGCACCACTTACCATCAGTAGGCTTCGGGTGCATCAGTATGACAGGCAGCTCGACCCCCACGTCGCTGGAAGGCAAAGTTCATTCTTGCAATTAACCCACCCAGCACCAGGCAGCTCAGCCCCCCAGGCAGCTCAGCCCCCCAGGCAGCTCAGCCCCCCAGGCAGCTCCTTCCTTACCTGGAAGTGAGATCCCCCAGGATGCTGTGGGAGAGAAGGGACAGAAATCAGCCAAGGCAGAGGGGAGGTTTAAGACTTGGCTTTATAGTAAAGTAGAAGGTGGGAGTATGAGAGCAGCCCGGTGCCTGGCTGCCCCATGGCCTGGGGAGCAGGGCAGGGATGAGGAGGCCCATGGCATGAGTCCCTTTGTCACCTGCCCAGTGGTATGGGATCCCACAGCATGGCCCAAGGGGACGGTCCCTAACCCCATGTCCGCAGAGCCTCACCCTCCTCGGGACACCACCAGGTTGACCTTCACTTTGTAGGACACCAGGATGCCCAGCACCTCCTTGTCCATGCCAGGTCTCAGGCTAGGAGAAAGGCAGAATGGGGCAGTGAGGTGAGCAGTGCTGGCTGCAGACCCCATCCACTCCCTCCTCACCCCCCCCAGCAGCTCCCAAGGCTGTCTCCAGCCTGGTTTCATGTGGGGTGCACTGGGGTTTGGCAGAAGACAGCACAACGTGGCAGAAAAGAGAGGGGGCAGGGCAGGTCACTTGGCTGCAGCCACAGAGCAGTTTCTGTGAGCACTTGAGCTGCCCAAGCTGGGATTTACTCCCAAGATGAGACCCAATGCAGCTCTGCAGAGGGACACAGGGGCTTTGGGTGATGGTTGGGTCTGGGAGGCTACATCTCCTATGAGATCCAGAGGTGGATCTCTGGCCATGTCTCAAAACCCACACATTTTCCAGCTGGAAGGGGTGGGCTTAGCACAGGAAGTGTGTGTGTGGGGGCAAGAGCATCCTGAGCAGCTGGAAGGTGATACAGAGAGGGGAGTGCATGGGTCTGGCCATGGCAGGGAGAGGGAAGCCTGCCTGGCTCTTACATGGTGGTGGAGGCCAGGTTGGTGTCCTCGTGTTTGAGCTTGCCATCGAGAGCCAGGCCTCGCTTCTGGCGGTTGGCCGAGAGCAGGGGGGTGACAGAGTACGTTTTGGAGAAGGTAGAGTTGGCTGCCACGTTCTCACTGGAAGGGGTGGGAGAACAGAGCTCAGCACCAGCCTGGTGGGTGCTCAGCACCCGCTGAGGATGCTCACGTCGCACACGGAGCCAGACGTTGCCCCCCCTGCCCTTCCCCACGCAGCTGCCCGGGGCTGTTTCCCTCTTCTGTTCCCTGACACAACCACTTCTTTTTTCCACCCCACCACCCCTGCTGCAGCCCTTCTCCTTCTCAGGGGCACAGTGTCTGCGGCGTGCCTCAGAGATGCAAAGTGAGGAGAGGAAGTGGGGCAGCTGTGCACCTTCCCCAGGGACCTCCCCAGCTGACACTGGGTTGTGCTGGGGGCAAGGTGTCCACAGCCTTCCTTCTCCTCTGCTTCCTCTGCATCTGCTCTTCTAACCCAGACGTTTTTGCTGTCTGGTGTAAAACCATCTTCCCCACCCCCTCTCCCCATCGCTGTCCCCTCCTCCTCCTCCTCCTCCCTCCCACTGGCCACCCAGGGCCCTTTTGACTTACTTTATCTCCTCATTGCACACAGTCTTTGTGTATTTATCCAGCGAATACAGGACCACGTCTGTGATCTGATCAACTGAGGAGAGCCAAGAGGGAGCAGCGTTAGTGACACAGCACCAGCGCTCAGTCCCCAGTCCCAGGGAGGCTGGGACCAGGGGGGGACCAGGGGGGTGGCAGGATGTGCCCCTCTCACCTGAAATCTTAATTTTTTTCACAATCTTGTTGGTGGTGTTGTTGATGTTGACAGTCACATTGATAGGGTCCCCGTGGTAGTAGATCTGTGGTGAGAAGAGGCTCAGTTACACGTCTGGGCATCCCAGTGCCTGTCCCTGGGGATGCTCATGGTGTCCCAGAGCCAGGGGACAGCTCCCAAACTGACCTCCTTATCCAGGGAGGCTTCGAGGTGCAGGGGCTTGTCAGACATCATGAACTGCCGGGTGGTCTCCGACTTTGGGGCCGGGCCAGTCTTCACGGGTGCAAACTGGATCTTGCGGATGATGAGGCGCACAGAGTTCCTGTGGGGTGAGAGGTGGTCACCCCAGCTCCCCCCACCCAGCAGGAACGTGTCAACTAGGCCTTTGAGGGGACACGCTGGGGACATCACAGTGTCTCTAGCCAAAGGATGCAGGCTGCAGCCTGCTCTGGGGCGCTGGCACAGGGGCTGCTGCCCATCCTTCAGGAAAAGCCCCTGATCCAGGTGTGGCACAAGCTTATGGCTGTCCTCAGCCTGACCCCACTCCAAAGCCATCCAGTGGTTTGCTTTTAGGGACATGGGGCAGGAAAGGGATCCCCTAGCCACCCCAAAACCATCCAGTGGTTCAGTTTTAGGGACATGGGGCAGGAAAGGGATCCCCTAGCCACCCCAAAACCATCCAGTGTTTCAGTTTTAGGGACATGGGGCAGGAAAGGGATCCCCTAGCCACCCCAAAACCATCCAGTGGTTCAATTTTAGGGCTGTGGGGCAGGAAGAAGATCCCCTGCAAATACCTCTTGTGAATTTTCTCCTCCAGATTTTCAGCACAGAATCCTTTGACCTCGAAGTCCACGCCACAGGCCTGGGGGGACATGTACAGTCACTAAGGAGGGGCTGAGGTTTAAGCTCATTCCCCTCCTTCCTCCAACTGCATTTCCAGGGATCCTGGTGCCAGCCCCAGCCATCCTTCCTCCCCAACCCTCATATCTCCATGAAGGAGAAGTGGTTTTCAGTTTTACCACCCTACAACCTAAACCCCCCTGCCAGGGAGAAAGGGTCTGGGGACACAGGTTAGGGACAGCAGCTCACCTTCCCCACATCATCTGGTCCTGGCTGGAGGGTGACCGAGCAGGGCAGGTTGGTGGCAATCTGAGCAGAAGAGGGGAAAGAGAAAAACACAAAAGGACATCAAGAGAGATGGGCCCTGGTGCTCACCACGGGGCCGTGTGGCTGGGGAGGGCTGAGCAGCCCCTACCTCAAAGGTGAAGGGGTATGCGTTCTCCCCAAGCTTCTTGAGAAGCTTCTCCTGCAAAGGAGTGAGGGTTTTGGGTGCCTGGTCTGGCACGGGTGGGAAGATCTGGGTGGTGAGGACGTAGAGATCCTTTCGGAAGGTCAGGCCGATAACGTCGAGGTCGTCGCGGCCGTAGCGAAACGCACAAGTCAGCATCACGTACACTGGTGGGGGGGGGAACGGGCAGGAGGGGGGTCAGGGGAGGGTGAGATAAGGGGGGGAAAAGGAAGGAAAGCTACTTTAATAACTCTTCAGTGGAAATGCAGCTCTGTTATCAGGGCCTGGACCTCAACACTAAGTAGGAAGTCAACAAGATTCATCACATCTCTCTGCAGGGCCTGGGTAGCTTCAGAGGCAGTGGCCCAGGCCAGAGGAGGGGAGCAGGGAGAGGCAGCCTTCCCCTCCAGCCAGCTGTCCCAGCCCTGATGTACATCGAGCTGCAGCTTTAACCTGACTAGGGTCCCAGTGCCACCGTGGGCTTCGCACTGGTTTCCATCCCTGCCCCAGTACCTTTCCTGTCCTTCAGGTACTCCGGGTCGATCAGGCACACGCCATCTGCAAACAAAGAGAGGAGAAGGGCCGGTGAGCTCAGGAACATCCCTGGGAAACCACAGTGCTTTTAAAAGTCAAATAATCCCCTCAGCAGCTGGGAAGGCAGCTGCCTCCTCCAGCATCTCCACCAGCAGCACGGCCAGGTTGGTCGGGAAGGGGGCTTTGTCGCTTTCCCTGCTGTTCTCCTGCAAGGAGACTGGCAGGAAAACAGGATGTTTGGCTCCTCTGGAGCTGCCCCAGCTCCTCCTGCATGGGCAGGAAGCAGAGGTGAGCAGCACCAGGACTGGGACCTGCCCGTGCTTCCCTTCCTGAGTGGGCACAGCCCCTCTCACCTACGGCATCCACCTTCTCCACATGATCCACAAAGTCTCTCTTCCCCAGGTAGATGGAAAGCTGGAGGCAAGGAAACAAGGGAGCAGGTTAATGGCTGCCACCGAATCAGCCAACATTGTCAAACACCAAGTTGAGTCCTGGGGCTCATTAAGCCACGTTGGGCCAGACCTTGCATTTAAGGGCTCATATAGGGTTGGGGTTTTAATGTCTGTTTTGGAAAGCAAGGCCTGGGGTGACAGGTACAGCAGGAATCCATCAGATTTCCAAGGGAAGGGGAGCCCAGCCCCAGTGTATCCTGCACCTTGGGCTGACCTGCACTCAAGGATGGGGAGAATGGGCCTGTCTCTACTCACCTTGCTGTTGGGGCTGGTCTTCTTGAACACCCTGCAGAGGAAACACAGGCAGAGGGTTTGGTTGGGAGAGCCCTGGATGAGGCTCCAGGGGCAGGCAGGGAGCGAACAGCCATGCATCTCCCCTGGGCAGGGAGCTGAGGGCTTCCCTGCAAGTGTTTCACAGCTCCAGGAGCTGTGCACAGTGTAAATGCCTGGCTTGGCTTGGGGAATTTGGTGTCCTGCAAATTCTGAGCCCAAACTCGCCCTGTCTGGCTGCACAGGGGGATGTCACGCTCCCGAGCTCGGTGTGTGACCGTGGAGGAGGGGATGCATTAGCTGGCTGTCTTATGGGCACGTGAGAAAGCACCAACACATGGGAGATACAAGATGTTTTGCTGGCCCCATGACTTGCTCCATCGTGCTGCAGCAAGCTCACATCCCTGCATGGGGCGGGGGGGTGCAGCTGGGGGCTCACTTTATGCCTCTGCTCCTGCCCTGCTCCATCCCAATTAAAAAGTAATAATGAAAGACAACACTTACTTTGCTCCTTCTGCCATTTTAAAAGTCAGCAGCCACACAGGCAGGGAGATCTGCAGGGAGAGATGGATGGGCCTTTCACCTCTGCTCCGGGTCAAGCTGGGGCTGCCCCACGGGCTGGAGATCCAGCCAGGACCCAAAACAGAGCCAGCCCCTTGCACCAGCCTGAGGAGGTGGAAGAGATAATGGGAGAGCAATGCCCTGGGCTGGGCAAGCTTCAGAACATGGGAAGCACAGGGGTGACTCCCCAGGGAGCAAGTACAAGGCAGGAAAACGAACAAAAGAGCTCACAGAGTTTCAGTTTGATGCAGTTTTCTTTTTATGAATCGGCTGCTGTGGCTCAGCAGCAGCAAGGGGCTCATCCTGCAGCCCCCTCCTGGGAGGGGGAGGAAACCGTGGGCAGAAAGGTCAAGACTTAACCGCCCTGCGGGCAGGAAGGGGGTCTCAGGGTGCACTGCCCCAACCCACAGACCCTCCATCCCCACCCCATCAGGCAGCCCTGCCCAGCCCTGCCTGTGTTTTGCTTGCTCAAGCTTGGTGTTCAGAATTAAACCCTAAATATCACACTGATCACCAGCTGATTCGAAGGGAGATTAGACAGGATGAGCTCAGCTGCTTAAAGTTAGGCAGCTCTGACATTAGCAGAGCTTAAGCCCAGGCAGGGTTTTAAGCCTCAGGGGTGTGTGGGCAGGGCCGCAGGGATGGTGAGGAGAAAGAAGAAATTGATATGGGGGGGAGGAGATGATCCTCTTCCCCACTGGAAAACAAGGGATTAGTCCCAGCCACGGGATCTTTGATGCCCACAGGTGCTGTGGGATGTGAAGCTCCAGCATCCTTGGCCACAGGGTTTCTAAGGCAGCAGCAAGAGGAGATGCAAAGGGAACAGGAGCAGAGTGGTGCCTCTGGTTCAGCCCTCAGCAGAGCCCAGGAATTGGGGAGAGGGCGATGAAAGGTGGAGGAGAAGAGCTGAACTCCTCCTCTGCCTCTCCCAAGCCCCAGAGAGGGGAACTCAGACCCCTCCTGGCTTGGCTAAGCTCTGCCACGCCACTACCCAGCCTCTCCACCCACACCCTGCGGCTTGGCCACGCTGAAACCCTTTTGACCAGTTTCTTCCCCTTCTTCTTCCCCAAAGCACCCTCATCCCAGCTGCAGTCCATGCCCCAAAGCGCTGGCAGGGCCCAGGCAGCACTCACCTGGTCAGTGGGTGGATGGATGGACAGACAGATAGAAGCTCTCCTCTTCTCCCAGCGCCACCCAGTCACTCTGGGCTGCTCCCAGTCCAGCAGCCTCTTATACCCCCCAGCAGTCCCTCCCCTGGCATCGGCTCTCACTGGAGATGCGGGGGTGGGGGGTGTTTGTGTGTGTGTGCCGTGGGACAGAGACTTGGGGGAAGAATCCTATTAGCTTATTAATTGGGGAGACGCTTGGTGAGTAAGAGTGGGCTATAAATACAGCTGCTGGGGCCCCCAGAAAGCAGCTTACAGGGATTGACAAAGCGGTCTTAGGAGCAAGGTGATGGTAATTGAGGTGGAAGCTCTGCTCCCGGCGGGCAGCTTCCCACAGCTGCTCCCCTGGCAAGCAGAGCTGGGCCAGCCCTGGGCACGAGGGTGGATGGAGATGGCAGAGGGGTGGGAAGGGACCTGCTGGGTCTTACAGCTCCCTCACCTGCTCTGCTGGTGGGGGCAACAGATGGGCAGGAGGCCCAGGCAGGCATATGGCCCATCACCTAGAGATGACCTGCTGTGGCCCAGGGGACACGGGACACCCTTGCCACGGGGATGCCAGGGTAGGAGATGATGGGGCAAAGGCACACGTGAGCTGCAGCAGCAACTCCCATGCCAGGCTTTGCTCCCCCCAAAGCACTGGGGGCAGAACAGCCACCCCTCAGCAGCGGGATGCAGCACTGCCCCATCCCTCAGCAGCGCTGGGCTACACACTCATCCCCGTGAGATTTCATAACACCACGGGCTGGCCTTGCCTGACCCGATTAGCACATCGTTAATTGAAGGGGTGCTGCTGCAAATAGCAAACCCTTGAAAGGGCGCAGTGGGTTTGCCTTGCAGCTGCTCCCCACCACCACCCCCCACAGCAGCCGCTGCACGGGAGCCCCCTCCCACAGCAGAGGCTGGGGGATGCTCACACAGATGCTGCCCATGGGCTGGCCCTAGGGAGGAGGCACAGACCCCAGGAACAGGCCAGGGCAGCTCACAAACTGCCCCAGCAAGGCTCCCCCTCAATTGTGTGCTCACCCCCAGCAACCCACAAGCCTTTGCTTGCTCAGCCAGACCCATTTCCTCAAGCACTCACTCGGTTCAGAATCAGGCACCAGGGTCAGACTGTCCCTGCTCACCCCCACACCTCCATCCCAGAGCTGCCAGCAGCCTCCTCCAAGCACCCCAGGCCAGCTCAACAACCTTTATCACCTGGGTACCAACCCCTCCCATATGCATCCCACCTGTGCCCCCAGTCCACAGACCCACTGGGAGGCACTGGGACCCCCACCGCCCAGGGCTTCAGCTGTCAGCACACGTTGCCCCGGGGCCAGGACTTGTGATCTCTTTAATTGCACACAGGAGAGCTGCTTAGTTTGCAGATTAACGGGCGCTATTTCTGCCAAGGTCGAGGGGGACACGTGAACTGTGACCTTCCCACTGGCAGGAGGAAGAGGAGGAGGGAGGCAGCAGACCCACCTGGTCACCTGCTGCCCAGCCCGGGGTGGGGGGCAATGGAGCAGCCACCTCCAGCACCATGCCCAGGGCACCTAATCCTGAGCTCTGTGTTTGCAGCTCTTCATTAGGCTCTTAATGATGCCCCCAGGCCAGTCCCACCCACAAGGGCCACTCACAGGGTCTGCAGAGCACTGTGATGATGGGGATGATGTTATGGGCAGCTTCACCTCAGTTTAATCCCAACTGGGTGGATTCAGGAGGGGAAACTTGCCGCAGGTGGGATGAGGGGGGGCAGATATTTCCACTCCCAAACCGGTGGTGAGATGGACAGGCTGCATCCCTTCCTGTGCTCACACCATGCGCTGCCCCAGGCGCTGGGGAAGGAAGCTGGGGGATGCAGAGCTCTGATATAAATAGCAGGGAAATGAGAGAGGGCTGCTTCTTCCTGTTGAATTGATGGCCAAAGGCTCTTCTCAACTGCCATAGCCCACCACACCTCTGGGCCCGTGTGCTGGCTGTGGCACAGCCCAAACAGCCCCTTCCAGACAGACAGACACCATCAGACCTGGGGCTGATGGAGCGTGTGGGTACCCGGTTTCATCCCTGGCTCCAGCCGGCACTGGGACAGTGTCCCAGGGTGTCCTCTCTCCCTGGGGAATGACCACGGGGCTTCCTGCACCCCCTGCTCTGGGCTCTCCCCTCTGAAGGGAACCCAGCAAGGCACCCACATCGCCTTCCAAACTCCAGCTGGCAGAGCTCCCTGGGTGCTGGCCGAGCTCCCTGGGTGCTGGCTGAGCTCCCTGGGTGCCGGTGTGCCTGGCAACATCCCGGCTCAGCCCCCGGCACCGCAGCCACCTTATGTAAAGGCCCGCAGCTGGAGCGCTGCTTTCCCAAAGCCCCCCCAGAGCTCCAGGTCTTCCTCCCCTGATCCGGATTAAGCGGTGCAGACGGCATTAATGCGAAGCCAGGCGCCTTTGCGGCTGCAGGGAATTACTCCCGCGCTGTTAAGTAACGGGAGGGAGCAGGGCCAGAGGGACNTGGTGAGAGATGCAGCCGCTGCCGTGTGGCATGGAGCTGCCAGCCCAAACCCAAGCGGGCTGCCCAATGTCTCCGTGGTCCCCACAGGTTCCTCCTGAGGCTGGGAGCCTCGGTGGAACCCTCAGCAGGGGCTTTTGGCCTGTCTGTGCTGGTGGGCGTGGGCAGATATGGAAGGGGATGAGCATCCCTTTGCCATGGGCTCATGGCTGCAGGGCACGGGTGGTGAAGCTGAGGGCAGCAGACAGCCAGGAGCGTGGCTTGGCACTGCGCTCTATCCTCATTCTCTGCTGGCAGGAGCCTGCTGTCCTCCTGGCTCTCCCCAGAGGAGCCCTGGTGCTCCTGGGCACCCAGGCAACAGATGGTGGCTGCTGCTCATCTGTAATTAATTGGTGCTAATTAGCACCCTGGCACAGCCCCTGCCAGTCCCTTGCCCACGTTAACAGTGCATGGGGGTGAACCCTCCAGGTCTGTGCCCGGGAGCTGCAGGAACCCTGCTGCAGTTTGCAGCCCCATCTCGCTGGGAAAAGCCTCCCTGCCCTTCAACTCCTTCCTGGGACCCCCCAACCCCGGGGACACACATGGATGGGGTGCCATGAACGCCATCACGGGTGCCCAGCTCATGTGGATGCCCACAGCATCTCCTTCTCTGGGCAACTGGCAGCCACCAGCAAGGTCCCTGGGAGCACTGAAGGGCACTGCCCACTGTCCCAAACACAGTTCAGGGGCTCGTTGCCGTCCCACACTGCTGGCAGTACACCCTCCCGAGGTCTGTACCCTCATCCCCTCTCTCCCCTGAGGAAGATGAGCAGCGGGGTGTAGGCAGATCCCTGCTCCAGGCCTGCTCCTGCCCTCACCCTGCCATGCTCAGCCCCGCATGGCTGCAGGCTTCCCCCCATGGCGGGGCTGGAGCAGGAGGAGGAGCGAGGAGGCTGGTCCTGGCGGCGGGGAGAGCAGAGCGCAGAGAAGGAGGAAGAACGCGGCGACCGCCGTGGTGCCGAGCGAGCGGCACAGGGTGCTGAGCAGCCGGGCCCGGCTGGAGCAGCTGAGGAGTGGGGGTATCGCCGTGGGTGCTGCCTGACCCCACGCTGCCACCCCGACGGGGAGCGTCCGGCGGGCAGGACTGCCGGCACGCCCCGTCGGAGGAAGCCCGGAGAGGTGGGTGCAGCATCGCAGCTCTGCTCCTGCTTGACTGCACCCCAAAAGCTCAGCTCACTGCCCCCTGCACCCCTCAAGAGCAGCAGGAGCCCCACACCGTGTCTGCGAGGGACGGTGAGTGTGTCAGGCGAGGTCTGGGCCCCCAGGATGCCAGCATGGCCTGTCCTCGCTGTGCACCGGGGTGGGATGGTGGCCCCAGGGCTGCGACATGGGGTGATCGATCCTCCCCTGGGAAGGGTCTGATCTGCTCCTCTTGCCCCTGTGCATCCCGCAGGCTGGAGCACCCTGCGATGAGGAGTGTCTGCACCCCCAGCCTCCCCCAGCTGCCCACCCGGTTCTGCTCCTGCCATGCTGCCTGGCCGCGGGGCACCCTGTCCCCATGAGCATCACCTCAGCAGCTCCCCATCGCCCGCCGGGACCTCCATCCACCGGGTACCGGGTGGCTGGTCCCCCCCTCGCCTTCTCCTTCCCCAACTGACCCCGCGGGCCAGCTGATGGCCGGCCCCCGCTGCTGAGCCCCGATGCGGGGCTGGGACAGGGACACAGTGCTGCCAGCACCCTGCTCTTTCAGAGGATGGCAGCAGCCAGCTGGTACCACCGGGACATCAGCCGTGTGGTGGCAGAGGAGCTGCTGGCCAAGGCTGGGCGGGATGGCTGCTTCCTGGTGCGGGACAGCGAGTCGGTGTCCGGGGCATATGCCCTCTGCCTCCTGTGAGTCACCTCCCCGGCTTCTGCTTGTGGCTTCTCTCCCTTGTCCCTTGCTGGGATCCCTCTGGTCCTCTCCCCTCTCCCAGCTTCAGGCACGCTGCTCCCAGCACCACCAAAGCTTCCCAAAAAGCTGGGATGTTGGCGAGGTGTCAGCGCTCTTTGGCACGGGGCCGGGGGGGGGAGTGTGTGTGTGTGGATTTTTGGGTGATCCCCAAGTCAGACCAGGGCAAACCCCCATGTCCTTGGGAGTGGGCAGGAGCCTGGGCCAGCAGCTCTCCTTGCACTGGAGTGGCTGAAGGGAGAACCCGAAAATCCAGGACACTCCAAGCCCTTTCGAGCTGCCGGCGGGGCTGGCGCAGTGCACAGGAGCGGGAGAGACTGACTCTCATCGCCCTCCCTCTGTGAAAACAAACATCCCCTCTCTCTCCAACCCCCAACATGGCCACATCCGGACCGCGACGCCCGCTGTTAACATCTCAGATGCCGGGACGTGGGGGGCTGCATTCCCTACCGCTCATGGGGCCCCCCTCGCCGCCTTCCCCCCCATCCCCATGCACAGCACCCTGAGAGCATTGCTGCTGGGGCTGCCAGCACCCCTCCTCGCTATCCTGCACCCCTTCCTGCAGCCGAACGACACGTCTGCAGCGGGGAGCACGCGGGGCGGTGCCTCGGTGGGGCTGGCAGGGTGCCACCCCACTGTCCTTGGGCTAGCCTGGCCCAGTGTGTGGGACAGATTGCAAACACATGGTGCTGTGGGGCACGGAGGGCGTGGGGGGCACGCTGGGGGGCACAGTAGGGGTTCAGCCAGGAGTCACCCCAGCTCTGCTGGCATCCCAGGTGGAGGTCAGGCCGATGGCATGGGCAGGGATGCTGCGGTGGCCTTGGTGCAAGCATGACCATGGTGTCATGGGTCACAGGGAGCACGGTGCCGTGCCAAGCCACAGGGCTGTGGGTGCTCCCGGGACATCATGGCCATGCCACTGCAGTCAGGGTGCTGGCTGGAGGCAGGGGCACGCTGTCACATCCTCCCCTGCAAATGGGCGCAGACACAAAGCTGAGGGTGATGCTTTTATTGCCAGAAGCGAGCGCTCAGTTCCCCTCTCTGCAGATGGGACGGGATGTTTGCATCAGGGCTGGGTGCCAGGCACCCCCCACCAGTGCTGCCACATGCCCACGGTGTCACAGGGGGCACGATGAGGACCCTCATCTGCTCTCTCCCAGGTTCCAGAGGCATGTCCACACCTACCGCATCCTCCCCGATGACGAGGGGCTGCTGTCCGTACAGGTGGGTGCAGTGGTGGGTGCCCAGAGGCCGGGTGCCACTCCCCACCCCAGCTCATGCCACAGGGTGCCGTGCCAGGCAGGTCACCGGCTGCGAGCTGGGGTGCGGGGCAGGATGCAGGTGCAGAGGGCCGGGGTGCTGGGCTGCCCCGCCAGCCCCCACACCGCCCCGTCCCGGCACGCCAGCGCTGCGAGCCGTGCGGTTTGCTTCTTGCACGAGCTGCTGGCAGGATGTGAGTGCTCTGTAGCCACCCCTTGCCTGCCCCCCCGCCAGCCCCACGGCTGCTGCCAGCCCCATGGCTGCTGCTAGCGTGTCTGGGGTGGCACGCCAAGGCACTTCTCCCCTTCCCAGCATGGCCACACAGGCCCAGCCCCTGTGGGGGTCCGTCTGTCCTCACAACATCTGACCCCACGACACCAGTCCCCATGACATCTGTCCTCACAATGTCTGTCCCCATGATGTCTATGCCCACAATGTCTGTCACCTTCCTACCATGGCCACACAGGCCCAGCCCCCATGGTGTCTGTCTGTCCCCATGATGTCTATCCCCATGATGTCTGTCCCCATGATGTCTGTCCCCATGATGTCTATCCCCATGTCTGTCCCCATGATGTCTGTCCCCATGACGTCTGTCCCCACAACATCTGTCCTCACGACATCTGTCCCCATGACGTCTGTACCAGCCGCTGGCTCGGCCTCGCCTCCCCTCTTGCGTGTCCCTGGTGTCCCTTCACCTGCCAGTGCCCCACTCCCTGCAGCCCCCCCTTTCTAGCCCCCTCAGAAGCGCATCACGAGGGTCCCTGTCTGCTGCTGCGTGGGGCAGATGCCCCCACACTCCTCGCTCTGCTGCCCAGCAAGGGACTGGTGTGAGCTCTCCTCAGGGAGAGCCGGCACTCGCATTTCGCCATGGGCACGTCTCGAGCAACAGACCCCCTTGACCCTGGCACAGTGGCCAAGGTGGAGGGTGGTAGGGGGGATGTGACAGTGCTCACCCCCTCTCTGTCCCCCCCAGACCGTCCAGGGCATCCAGGCCAAGTGCTTCCGCACCCTCCCTGACCTGATCGGTGCCTACCAGCAGCCCAACAACGGGCTGGTGACCCCCCTGCTCTACCCTGTGCACCGGGCGAGGCAGGCAGACGATGACGACTCGGGTGAGCTGGGGAGCAGGCGCTGGGGGGGGCCACGCTGGGGGTGCAGGTGGGGAGGGGTCCCGCTGAGCTGGCTGTGTCCCCCTGCCCGCAGACGGGGACGATGGCCGGGGCAGCGGGCTCGTGGTGAGCGGGGTCCCAGGGGGGGCAGGCGCCTGGCTCAGCACTCCCATTGCCGGCCGGACCCCCATCTCGCAGCAGCTGCACCAGCGCTTGGAGGAGCAGGTGCACAGCAGGTAACGTCCCCCTGCCCACCCCAGGCTGGGCTGTGGCATGCCCCAGAGCCGGGGGGACACACACCTTCCAAAGATGCTCTCACACCCCTTTGCAGCCCCGCCAGCGACTTCATGGGCTTCATGGCAGAGTACCTGAACCACCACGTGCAGCTGGACCTGGAGGCCTTGCGCCACGGGCACCCACAGCTGCGTCACCTCAGCACCGCGCTCGTCACCGCCTGCCGCACGCTGCACAGGCGAGTGGCACAGGAGCAGTGGGATGGGGACAGGGTGGGGGACACACACCCCGTGGGGCCACCTGCCTGGTCCCCGACCCCTTCACAGTGGCTGAGCAGTGCCACCGAGGCTCAAGAGATGTCCTCACTGACTCTCCATCGCTCCTCTCCTCTCCCCTGCAGCGAGATCGACTTCACGCTGGCGGGGCTGGAAACACTGGCCAGGGTGTTTGACCCTCCCACGTCCCCTCGCAGCCCAGCCAGGGAGCAGGTGAGCCTTCCCCCCTCTGAGCCCACCCTGCAGCCCCCAGCCACCCATGGGTGCCTTGCATGGCTGGGTCTGTGGGGAAAGCAGTGCCAGGCTGGGGAAGCCTGTGCCACCAGGCTGCCCCAAAACCACCTCTCCTTCCCCTCAGGGCCTTCTGACCAGCGATCCAGACCTCGAGCTGCTCCTCCACAAGATATCGACCGTCAACCATCTCCTCTCTTCCCTGGAGAAGAAGGTGGGTGCACCCCCTGAAAAGCACAGCCCTGAGGGGCAGGACTGCCCGGTGCAGAGTACCCAGGGCCCCCAGTTATCCCAGCATCCCCCAGACCAGATGTCCATCTCTCTGTCAGGTGCTGAAGTCACTGCAGGAGACGGTGTCAAGGCACAACCTGGTGCTGCCCAGCGTGGCCGCAGCCTCCCCGCCGGCCGCCAAGCCCCTGGCCGTGCAGAGCTTCGAGGTGAGGGTGCAGGCACAGCATGGGCCTGGTGACACTGTGTGGGCAGGGGCTGACCCAGGAACCGTGTCCCTGTCTGCAGGTGAAGGTGGGCAAGTCGCAGCGGGCAACCCTGACGGTGGATGTGGAGTCAGGCACGGTGGCCATCACCAAGCGGGCCGGCGGGCCCCCCGAGGAGATTATCCCCCAGGACAAAAGTAAGGGGCTGCTGACCCCCCCCCCACACACACACTGGCTGCCAATGAGGTTCCACAGAGCCGTGGGGGGTTCCCTGGCACAGGCCTGATGCCAGGGTGATGGGCTGCAGGCACCCACTCACACCCTGAGCCCACATCCCATGCTGCCTGCCGGCCTGTGTGGTGGGAAGGGGGGGGGGGTGCCAGCATTGCCCCTCCTCATACCCTGTGTTCAGTCCTGCAGCTGATCAAATACCAGAGCGTGCAGAGCAAGGTGAGGCTGGTGTACGACCGGGAGCTGCAGAGGAGCCTGAGCAGGGATTTCCTCTTCGCCAGCGCACGGGTAAGTGGGGTACACCTGTCCCCAGGGATACAGATCCGTTGTGTAGCGATGCAGCCAGCTCCTACATCCTCCTGGGCCTGATGTACCTCCGACCTGGCCAGTGGCACCTTCTGGGGTGCGGTGTCTCCCAGCTCCTCTTTGGGGGTCCTGAGATGCCTGTCTTGTCCCGCAGAAGCGAGAGGCCTTTTGCCAGCTGCTGCAGCTGATGAAGATCCAGCACTCCAACCTGGATGAGCCTGACCTCATCTCGGTCTATGTCGGGACGTGGAACATGGGTAAGGAGCTGGGATGAGAACACGTTGTCCTGGGAAGCTGTCACACCTCATCGTCAACCCCGGTGGGGTTTGGGAGGTGAGAGCTACCCAAGGTCTGAGCTGGTCCTCTGTGGGAGGAGGAGGAGGAGGTTGGCTGGACCACAGGGCTGGCAGGATGCTTCCCATCCCCTGCAGCTCCTGGAGACACACAAAGCCTGAGGGTGGAAGGGTGCTCGAGGGGCAGCCCCATGCTGTCCCCCCCCAGTGACCCGCTGTCCCCTGCCTGCAGGCAGCACGCCGCCGCCCCGCTCCATTGCCTCCTGGCTGACCTCAAGGGGCTTGGGGCGCACGCAGGATGAGACCACTGCCTGCATCCCCCACGACATCTACGTCATCGGCACCCAGGAGAACTCCCTGGGCGACCGCGAGTGGGTCGAGTTCCTCCGCGCATCTCTGAAGACCCTGATGGCCATCGACTACCGAGTGGTAACGGATCCCCTCCGGCTGTGCTGGGGTGGGGGGTACACCCGCTGCTGAGCAGGCTCCAGCTACCCCTCAGAAGTCTCAGGACTGGTTTCCAGCAGCCATCACCCCAGGGCTCTGACCCCAAACTAATGGGTCTCTCCCACCCCAAAGCAGCTCAGGGAACCTCCTGTGCCGGGGGGAAAGGGGTGCCCTCCCCCCAGGAGCCACCTTTCACACTGACCTTGCTGCTTTTCTGTCCCCACCGTGCTTGGCCATGGGGTGATGTGGGGGGGGGCAGTGTGAAGACTCATTGCTTGTCCCCCCTGCCTGGCCCCAGGTCGCCCTGCAGTGCCTCTGGAGCATCAAGATAGTTGTGCTGGTGAAGCCCGAGCACGAGCGGCGCATCAGCCACGTCAACACCTCCAGCGTGAAAACTGGGATCGCCAACACGTTGGGTAGGGATGGGGAGGGGTGGGGGGCATGCCCCAGAGTGTGGGGAGCAGCTTGGGGACCATCGCCAGACCTTGGAGCCCCCCACTCCAGAGCTCAATGCCCAGCATATCCCTGCAGGGAACAAGGGAGCCGTGGGTGTCTCCTTCCTCTTCAACGGGACCTCCTTTGGCTTCATCAACTGCCACCTGGCCTCAGGCAGTGAGAAGACCCACAGGTGATGAAGGTCTGGGGCAGGCGGGGGGCTCAGGGGGGCTGGAGGAGCCCTGGGGGCTGGGGCACTGTCCCTATCCCCATCCTGTCCGGAGGGTTGAGGTGTCCCTGGGGTGCTGCTGTCCCCCCTTGTCAGGCGTAACCAGAACTACAGTGACATCCTGCGCTGCCTGGTCCTGGGTGACAAGCAGCTCAGCGCCTTCGACCTCACCCTGCGCTTCACCCACCTCTTCTGGTTCGGGGACCTCAACTACCGCCTGGACATGGATGTGCAGGTGGGACCCGTGGCAGGGCATGGTGGGATGCTGGCAGCAGTGCTGGTGCAGCTGCAGGCCTGGGAGGACCCAGGGCTCACTGTGCCTCACTTTCTCCTGGCGCAGGACATCCTGGCCCACGTAACCAAGAAGGAGTTTGAAGCCCTCCTGGCTGTCGACCAGCTCAACCTGGAGCGGGAGAAGAACAAGGTGTTCCTGCGATTCCGTGAGTCCCCACGGAGCTCTCCGGGGTCACCTCCAGCACACAGCGGTGCCCTGTCCTGGCACAGCCCCGTGCGAGGTGCCCAAAGCCTGGGGGGCTTCACATACACCATGCCAGCCCTCCTGGGCATGACCCTGGGCTCTGCATGCCAGGAGCATGCAAGCCATTAGTGGTGGGTGGGGACCGTGACACCCCATGGGGACAGGAGGGGACACTGACACCATGCCACCTCTGTGTCTTGGTTCCCAGGTGAGGGTGACATCTCCTTCCCCCCCACATACCGGTATGAGCGGGGCTCCCGGGACAGCTACATGTGGCAGAAGTTCAAGCCCACAGGGGTGAGTTCCTGGAGCCCCGGATGAGCTGCAGGACACGGACAGGGATGTCAGGCTGGGATGGTGCTGGGGGGGCTGCGTGATGGTGCTCAGCCCTCACGCCTCCACCAGTCCGTTCCCTTCCCACGGGGGTCTGGGTGGGAGGGAAGCTCACTTCCCCAGTGTGCTTGGGGATTTCTCCAGGCTGGGGGGAAGCCAGACCAGAGTGGGCACAGAATCTGGCTGCTTCCCCTGTTCCTAGGTGAGGATCAACGTCCCCTCATGGTGCGACCGCATCCTCTGGAAGTCACACCCGGAGACCCACGTGGTCTGTAACTCCTACGGTGAGTGAGACTGTGGGGTGTCCAGCACCCCCTGGGACCCCGGGGCTCGGGGACTGTCACCCAGATGCCCCCTCCTCCCATCCAGGCTGCACCGACGACATCGTCACCAGCGACCACTCGCCCGTCTTCGCCACCTTCGAGGTGGGGGTGACATCGCAGTTTGTGCCCAAGAAGGGTAAGGGGATGGGGTCTGTCACCCCCTGTGCCTGGTCTGGGGTGAGCCCTGGCCATGGGCACCCAGCCAGTGCACACCAACCCGCCGGGACCTGCCTGCAGCTCCGGGATCCGGCCCCGAGCCCCTAGCCTGCATCGAGTGGGAGAGCATCGAGGTGATCGTGAAAACTGCCAGCCGGAGCAAGTGCTACATCGAGTTCCACTCCTACTGCCTGGAGGGTGAGGTGCGGGGCCGGGGGGTGCCTTGGGGGATGCCCCAGGGGGGCGAGCTGGCCCCCGGCTGAAGCTGTGCCCTCTGCTCTCCCTGGCAGAGGCCCAACGGAGCGGGGAGAACACCTCCCAGAGCTGCGACATCCCCGGCTTCCTCAGGATGGGTTGGTCCACAAAGCATCTGCCTGTGGTACTCAGCCCTTGAGCATCCTTGTCCTGCCACTTCCCCATTGCTCCTGCTGGCTCTGCACCCTGAGCCCCAAGGGGTGCGGGGGGCTGGCACCATCCCCTGCCCTCCCCCAGGGACAGAGACACCCCCCCCAGCACCCTTCTCTCCTCACACAGCTGAACCCCATCCTGCCAGACCTGGAGTACCTGGGGGACCAGCACGTACTCCTCAGCGTAAAGGGTGTGGAGAGCTGTGAGTCCTACGGTGCGTGCGGGGGGACGCCAAGCACAGCCCCCACAGAGCTACATGGGGTGTCACCTACCTGCTGGAGCTTGGCAGAAAGGACCCCTTCACCCACGCCGCTCCTGGGGGGGATCACCCACCCCCTCTGAACTGCCCAGGGGGGGCTAACACAGGCCCACTGTGGCTGCAGGCGAGTGCTGCATCGCGATGAGGTCCATGATCGGCAGCATGGCCCAGCAGTTCGAGACCTTCCTCTTCCACCGTGGGGAGGAGACAGGCTCCATCCGTGGCTGGATGAAGGTCCGTGTTCCCAAGGACCGGCGCAGCACCCGCGAAAGGCTCTATGGTAAAGGCAGCCACACACCAGCCCCCTCCTGTCGCACTGGGTGAGGGCTCCGGGCCCTGCTCCGGTGCGGGGTGTCCGAGTGCACCCCCAGCCATGGGCAGGGACCGTGCGGTGCTGGGGGTGCTGGGGTCAGACTTTGGTGCCATTGCAGAGTGGATCAGCTTTGAGGAGGAGGATGCCAAGCCGGCAGCAGACACCCCGACATGCCCCAGGCCCCCCCTGCAGCAAGTCAGGTACCCCAGGCAGGCTCGGCCCCACCATGAGCCCCAGCCATGGGGTGACGCTGAGCCCTGTCCCACCACGCTTTGCAGGACCCGGCCCCGCAGCCTCCCAGAGCCAGCTGCCAGCTACACCAACCCAGCCTACTTCATCTTTGAGGGGGTCCCCAACACGTGGGTGCCGGCCCCTGGCACTGGCCAGGCACCCGACAAGCAGGTGGAGAGCCCATCCGGGGGCCAGCGGCACCACAGCCCCCTTGGGACACGGGTGCCTTCGGCCTCAGAGGAGGAGCGATGGGGCAGCCGACCTCGCTGTGCGCCAGGGACCCCGTTCCGTGGGCACCCCCTCAGCCCCCCTGGTGTGGGGCGGCAGAAGAGACCCAAATCAGCCATCCTGGCGAGGGACCCGCCGGGGCTGGGCGACTGCTCACTGACAGCCCTGCACATGGCCACCTGCCTGAGCCAGCTGGACCGGGTGTCCCGCGAACACGGAGGGGACAGCCAGAAGACCCTGCTGTGCCAGACCCACAGCGCCCTGGAACCACCGCCCCGGCCCTGCCGGGAGGGGCAGAGGAGCACGCCAGATACCCACCTTCATGGCCACCCTGGAGAGGTACTACTGGGGTTCCCACGGGGTGCTGGAGCTCAGCTGAGGGGAGAGGACTGGCTTTTGGTCACAGGGCCGCTACCAGCAGATGTGAGGTCCCAGTCCCATGGCACTGCTCTGCCTGATGGAGCCACCATGATGCAGGCAGAAGGGGAAGGTGGAGAGGGAGCAGTGTGCCCCATTCACATGGGGTAAGGGTGTGAAGGGGGGGAGTTCACAGCCCTGTTGTGACACTGCTAGCCCCTGTCTGTTTTCCTGTCCCCAGTGGCCCTGCAACAGGGGCGAGTGGTCCCGCGGCCTCGATGGGTGCCTGGGCCACCACGGCTTGCAGCAGGATGTGGAAGGGCTGCAGGATCATAGCTGGGACCACCTGGAGATCTTCAGGTACCCCCAGGCCCTGGAGCTCAGAAAGGGGGGCACCTCACAGCCCAGCTCCTGCGGTCCCCCAGTCCCTGCCAGAGCCCCGCACCCCGCGGGGGAAGAGAGGTGAGCCTCGGGGTAGGGGTGCAGCAGGGATATCAAGTCCCCAAGTTCCCAGATCCCCATGGATGCCCTGGGGCTATGGGAGCTCCTGCTCCCTCTCAGTGACTCCTCCAGCACTTGTTCCCCCATGTGCAGAGACATCCTGGAGAGGGACCTGCTGAGCCCGACCCATCCCTGGCTCACCCATGGCAAGCTCACCGAGGACAGCACAGTGAACCTGCCACAAAGACCCGACCGCAGACCCAGCACCTAGAGCACCTACCCCTGCCCCAGCACCCTCTGTGGAGCTCCTGGGACAAGCAGAGAGCTGCCGAAGAGGACCAGGCAGGCAGGAACCCAGGCTCCTATCAGCCGTGCTCCCGACCTGTCTGGTCTCACCTGCAAGCAGCCAGGAAAAGCTCTGGTGGTCACTGGGATGGATGCTTTCCAGGTCTTGTCTCCATCCTCCGGCCCCAAAGCGGTGGAAGAAGCTTGCTGAGCCCCACCAGCAAGGAAGAGCAGGGGACACATGAGATGTTGAGGCCGTCAGGGATGTGGGGACCGCTGGGCACTTTGGACCTCGAGGTTCAGCCTCACCAGGCAGCTGGCTCACAGCCTGCAAGGGCACAGCAGCATCTGCATCCAGCCCAGCTCCAGGCAGCATTGTGCCTTCAGCCTCAGCAGCAGTTCCCCCCTCCCCAGGCTCAGCCCTGGTCAGCCAGCATTCCCAGAGGAATTCTCCTACATCAGCCGCCCCTGAGGCTGCAGCACCCGGTTTTCCTTACGAGATGCCCCTTGCTATGCCCACCCAGAATAAAGCCTCAGGGCCGCGGGGGTGGGTGCGTGCAGCGCCTGGTTCTGTGCGGGGGGGCGAGGAGGGAGCTGGGCTGGGCAGGGCAGGGCCGTGCGGGGTGGGATCAGCTGCGGCTCCCGGGAGCCCCGGTGCCTCCGCCGCTCCCGAGGCCCCCAGAGCATCGCCCCAGGGCTTCTCCCTGCCCAACCGCGGCCCCTGCAACCCCCGAGGCTGCCCATGCCCCGGTTCCTGCGTGGGTTCCCAGGACCGGGCCGGCTCTTCCCATCGCGGTGATATCGCTCCAGGGTCCCCGGGGCT
>VZTU01012594.1:154193-178551 GCA_013400835.1 Zapornia atra | reverse complement strand
AGGGACATTAGAAGGTTCTGGAAAGGGAGTCAGCAATACCACCTCTTCTGAGGAGTCCCCAGAAGTTCCTATGGGACATTTCAGAGGTATTTCCCTACAATCTTGTAGAATTTCAGCATCCCCAAGACTTTCTCTATCTCGTTGAATTTAACCCTTTTCCCCCTTCGAATCTAGTATAAAGCTAGAGGCTACTTGCTCTACCCTAGCAAGCCTCACTGTATCCCCTTCCCCCTTCCTACCTAGTTTAAAGCCCTGTCAATGAGGCTTGCCAGCTCTTGAGCTAGGATTCTTTTCCCTCTTGGAGACAGGTGACACCTGTCCACAGCCATCAGGCCAGGTGTTGAGTAAACCTCCGTGTCACTGAAAAACCCAAAGTTCTTAAGGCGGCACCAGCCCCTCAGCCACATTCCCATTTATGTGGGAAATAGGTGACTTCTCAAGGACTCAAGAAACCAATGAGAAATGGGGCCCTCCTAGACTTGCTATACATGAATAGGGAGGGACTTGAGGGAGATGTGGCTGTCTTGGCCACAGTGATCATTAAATGGTGGAATTTAAAATTTTCAGTGGAATAAGACAAAAAAAACCCAGCAGAGTTGCTATCCTGGGCTTCAAGAGAGAGAACTTAAAGCTGTTAAGGGAGCTATTTAGCAGCGTACCCTGGGAATCTGCTTTTGAGGGCTTAGGAGCCCATAAGTATTGGTCAGGTTTTAAGAACCACCTTTTAGAAACACAGGAGCAGGCAATTCCACTGTGATGTGAGTCAAGCGGATCAGAAGACCAGCTTGGCTGAACAAGGAAATCGTCATGGAGCTGAAGAGGAAAAAGAAGATCTCTGATCTCTGGAAGGAAGGTCAGGCTTTGCAGGAAGATTACAGAGCTGTAGTTTATATATGCAGGTCAGAAGACACAAGACCAAAATGCAGTTGGAGTTGAAACTAGCCTGTAGTGTGTCAGACAAGAAGAAAAGGCTTTTTCAAGTATGTTAATAGCAAGAAGTAGTCTAAAGAAAATATTGGACCGATATTTGTTGAAGGTGGTCACCTCTACTCTAATAGGGATGAAGACAAAGTAGAAGCATTCGATGCTTTTTTTGCTTCAGTATTTAACATGGATAGACCTTGGGCTGTGTGGTCCTTTGAGTCAGAGGTCCATGGCTACAGGAACAGTGACTTTCATTTTGGAGACACTGAAATTGTAAGGGACCAGCTGTGTCAGGTGAATGTTCACAAGTCCATGGAGCCTGATAGTATTCATTCCAGAGTACTGAAGGAGCTAGCAGATGTTATGGCAGGACCTCTCATGATCATCTACTGAAGATCTTGGGAGCCTGAGGAGGTTCCTTCTGGCTGGAAGCTAGCCAGTGTTCCCAATTTACAAGAAGGGTATGAAGAAGCTATGGGAAACTACAGGCCTGATAGTCTAACTTAAGTTCCTGGAAAAGTTTTGGAAATCGTCATACTAGGTACAATTGAAAGGCATTTAAAGAATAATGCTATCATCAGGTTCACAGAGGGAAAGTCCTGTTCTACTCATTTGATATCCTATTATAGGGTTACCCAACTAGTTGATGAAGGGAAGATGGTTGATGTAGTTTTCCTGGATTTCAGTAAGGCTTTTGATACTGTCCCTCGCAGCATCCTTTTGGACAAGTTGTCCAATGGTGGGATAAGCAGGTTCACAGTGCACTGGATGAAGAACTGGCTGAAGGGCAGGGGTCAGAGGGTTGTAGTGAATAGGGCTACATCTGACTGGCAACCAATCACCAGCCATGTTCCTCAGGGTTCAGTTCTTGATCCAGCTCTGTTCAATATATTTATCAACGACCTGGATTTGGAGCTGAATGCACCAGTAGCAAGTTTGCTGATGATACCAAGCTGGATGGTGCTGTTGACTCTCTTGAGGAACAAGCCCTTGCAGAGGGATCTATCCAGATTAGAGCATTGGGCAGTGGTTGATGGGATGAAATTTAGCAAGTGCAAATGCAGATTGTGTGTCTAGGACAGAGTAAGACCAGGCTTGAGCATACGCTGGGAGAGGAGGCTGGAGAGCAGCCCTGCAGAAAGGGACCTGGGGGTGCCGGGCACAGCAGCTCCATATGAATCAGCAGAGTGCCCTGGCAGCCAAGAGGGCACACAGCGCCCTGGGGTGTGTCAAGAGAGGGGATTCTCCCGCTGTATTCAGCGTTGGCGTGGCCTCACAGTGAGTCCTGTGTGCAGTTCTGGGCCCTGCAAATGTAAGGAGGATGTGAAGGTTCTTGAATGTGCCCAGAGGAGAACAACAAAGCTGGTGAAAGGGCTGGAAGGAATGTCCTGTGAGGAGTGGCTGAGGACTCTTGAGTTTGTCTAGTTTGGAGAAAAGGAGGCTGAGGGGAGTCCTCCTGGCTCTACAGCTTCCTGGGGTGGGAACATGAAGTGGGAGGTGCTAAGCCCTTCTCCCTGGGATCCAGTGATAGGACTCATTGGGAATGATTCAAAGCTGCACTAGGGGAGGTTCAGACTGGACATCAGGAAGCATTTCAGAGGGTGGTCAAACACTGGAACAAGCTTCTCTGAGAGATGGTCAACACCCCAAGCAAGTGTTTAAGAGGCATTTTTACAATGCCTTTAGTAATACTGTTTTAGCTTCTGGTCAGGTAGTCGGACTAGATGATAATTGTATGTCCCTTCCAACTGGAAGTATGTTGCTATGTGCTTCCATGTGCTCTTCTTTCCAGCCAAACTGCACTAGATTCCCAAATGAAGTCCTGGGAGTGCTACTGGGACAATGACCTCTACATCTGCTTTGGAGTGACAAAGTGGGGAGAATCCTACTCAGAATGACTTCAGTTCTCTCTTAGCTGCCCACTGATGCAAAAGTCTCCATGAGTATCTAGGGATGCTGTTAGGATGCTGCTGTACTCTGAACGATGAGTGATGTGAAGAGAGTGAAGTAGCAGTGTGCCCGTGTGTCTTCTGTCCGTGTGTGAGCGGATGTTCTCGTAGGCTGACAGATTGTTGTCTTGCCTTCCACAGGGCCCAGCCCAGTTCTCCATCTCCAGGCAGAGTATGTTGGTGTGACTTCCATCAACTTAACGTGGGTGATGAATGACACAGCTTCCAGGTCCTACACATACAGGATAGAGGTTGAAAATGATGCCTCTGTTAAGAACCTGACGTCCAATCTCACTGAAGTGGAAATTACCGAGTTAATCCCTGGGACGATGTACAGTTTCACAGTATTTGCAGTAGTGGCTGATGGTCAGACAGAAGGAGAAGGAGTGTCAATAAGCCAGCGTACAAGTAAGTTGCAGCTTCTTGCAGCCTTGTTTGGGTGGTCTGTGTTTTGCTGTGCTGCACAGGGCTCTGCCTACCTGCCTGGGGGTTGAAATACAATAGAAGGCTTACTTGGGCTTGCTGTTAAGAGTGGGGTGTTAATGTAGAAGCATCACAGACCTGGGGTTTTTTGTGGCCTTTTTGTGTAGGGTTTTTTTTTTTGATGGGGGAAGGGGGTGTGTACTGTGTGTTTGTTGTGTTGGGGTTTTTTTAAATCAAACCTCCTACAACCCCCCTGCCCCAAACAAAAATGTTCCCCCGGAGAAAGCCATAAACCAACTCAACAAAACAAGAAACCCTCTTTCCTCTATACTTCCATCATACTCACCTCTTTCCTGCCCACCTCTCTGTAGATTCCCAAGGTAAGCCCTGGCGGGCTTGGCACAGTGGTGATCTCTACTTCTGCTTTGGAGTGTCAAAGTGGGGAGAATCCCACTCAGAATTACTTCAGTTCTCTCTTAGCTGCCCACTGATGCCAAAGCCTCTGGGAGCATCTGGGGATGCTGTTGGGATGCTCCTGCACTCTGAATGATGAGTGATGTGAAGAGAGTGAAGTAGCAGTGTGCCCGTGTGTCTTCTGTCTGTGTGTGTGAGCGGATGTTCTCGTAGGCTGACAGATTGTTGTCTTGCCTTCCACAGGGCCCAGCCCAGTTCTCCATCTCCAGGCAGAGTATGTTGGTGTGACTTCCATCAACTTAACGTGGGTGATGAATGACACAGCTTCCAGGTCCTACACGTACAGGATAGAGGTTGAAAATGGTGCCTCTGTTAAGAACCTGACGTCCAATCTCACTGAAGTGGAAATTACCGAGTTAATCCCTGGGACGATGTACAATTTCACAGTATTTGCAGTAGTGGCTGATGGTCAGACAGAAGGAGAAGGCCTAACCATAAGCCTGTATACAAGTAAGGAAATTCTGCCTTTCAGTTGGAAGTGAACATGGAGTTTATAGTAAACTGCCCTCTTTTTTTACTTTAGGCTTCCAGCTTTGTACAATTTCTCGTTGTAATGTTGATTTGCTCCAGCTGCCTGTAAGCACGAGAACGAAGTGGTCTGTGGTGGAAGGGAAAAGGACTAAGTTTCTATGTGTCTGTGCATGCATTGCCTGTGAAGCAGTGACTTCATCAGCTTGGCTGCTCAAGAGTGTGTAGAGATCTAGCTGCTTCAACAGCATGACTTTCTGTAGAGTTGAGAGCTAAGTAGGCCCTCTGCAATGCTTCTGGGTACGTTACCACATCTTATACCAAAGGACGTGGTATGCAGGTACATGGTTGCCAGGATCACAGACCCTTTTTGAAGATTGATGTGAGTTCTTTGCAGAGTCCCTGGCCTGGGGTTCTTGTGGGCTGTGACAGTGCCTAGGGCCACATTGTTGAATGCAGTGTCATTTTTGGAGCTGGCTTTGTGCCATGGCATCTCTTTCTCAGATCCAAGGGACAGATGGAGAAGGTCTTTTTTTTGTGGCTAGCTTGGGAAGGGAAAGGGAAGAGGTAATATCCCTACAGAGCAATTAGAAATAGTATGTCTTGGAGATACCACGGAGTAGAAGAACTTGTCTAAGCTGCATGAGGTGAGTCATGTCTTCCTAGTGTTGATGCTGAATGAGGTTTGCAGATATAGCTCCCCAGGGTGGGTCAGCTGTTGGACCTGCTCAAGGAGCCTGTTTCCTTCTGATGTTGAGGAGAGGCTGAGATTGAGACTCATCAGTGCAATTTTGGGTTAATGGACCATGAACACCCCGCACTCTGCTTCCTTCTCTGATTTCCATCTATTTGTCTGGAAAAACACTGTGAAAACATAATTGTAACATGTGACATGAAATACAGAAAATGTCTCCCACTAGTCATATGGCCTTTCCACAGAAGCTGTAGCACGAGTGTCTAAAACTGGCCATCGATACTGTAGAAGTACTGCTTGGCTACACATAACACCCAATCTATATGGAATAGGGAAATGTGGCTGTGGTGCTTCTTTCTTTATTTCTCTGTCTTAGAAAGATTGTTGTCTTGCCTTCTACAGAGCCCAGCCCAGTTCTCCATCTCAAGGCAGAGTATGTTGGTGAGACTTCCGTCGACGTAATGTGGGTGATGAATGACACAGCTTCCAGGTCCTACACGTACAGGATAGAGGTTGAAAATGGTGCCTCTGTTAAGAACCTGACGTCCAATCTCACTGAAGTGGAAATTACCGAGTTAATCCCTGGGACGATGTACAATTTCACAGTATTTGCAGTAGTGGCTGGTGGTCTGTCGGAAGGAGAAGGAGTGTCCATAATGCTTGATACAAGTAAGTCACAGTTTCTTGCAGCTTTGTTCTGGTGGTCTGTGTGTTGCTGTGCAGCATAGGGCTCTACCTACTGGCCTGAAGGTTTTGATTTAGTACTGCTCCTGGCAGAGGTGATGTTTTGGTGCTGGAGCTGGCCAGTCTGCCAAGCATGGGATGTTAAATTGCAGAAGCAGCATTGCCCTGATAGAAAGGTGTTGATGAAGTTTGTCCCCATGGCTGGCAAAACTGAGAGGAAATTTTTCCCTTAGAACCTCTGTCTTCTAAATTTGGGAAAGCAAGATGGTTTCTTTTGCTAGAGGATGGAGGACTGAGACCCTTATTTTAAGGGATCTCACACAGAACATATTGCACCAGGGGAATCTTTGTGACTTAGGGGTCCATAGGGGCCACCAGGTTGTAGCAGGAGAGTGAGATTTAGGCAGCATTAGTTCAGGAGAACTGCTTTGGCTATCCAGCGCCTGGTCATGTTAGGGCATCAAAAGTCTTGACATACAGTGTTGGAGGGACTGTTTCGGAGCTGGTCTGCAAGGCTGTAGCCCAGCCTGGTCATTTCACAGGGCGTACTTGAAAGGAAACAGGTGCCTGTTCTTACCATTTTGTGTTGTCCTGAAATATATGAGTGTTTCTACCTTTCCAGTTGATCCCCAAAAGTCTCTCCTGAGCTGCCTAACTGTAGTGCCTAGTTGTCTTGTTATGAAGATGGTGTATCTGCAATAAGAGTGAGCTCAGGGCGTAAGAGTTTGAGAAGGAGCAGGGTGCCTGGGTCATCACCTCTGTTCCTCTTCCAGTGATATCGGATGTTCCTTAACTTTTCCTGTGCACAGATACACCACCATCTTACCACTCTACACTTTTCTCTTTCCTGTCCACCTCTCCAGTTTCCCAAGGAAAGCCCTGGGAGGGCTGGCACAGTGGTGACCTCTACTTCTGCTTTAGAGTGACAAAGTTGGGAGAATCCCACTCAGAATGACTTCAGTTCTCTCTTAGCTGCCCACTGATACCAAAGCCTCTGGGAGCATCTGGGGATGCTGTTGGCTGCTCCTGCACTCTGAACGATGAGTGATGCGAAGAGAGTGAAGTAGCAGTGTGCCCGTGTGTCTTCTGTCTGTGTGTGTGAGCGGATGTTCTCGTAGGCTGACAGATTGTTGTCTTGCCTTCCACAGGGCCCAGCCCAGTTCTCCATCTCCAGGCAGAGTATGTTGGTGTGACTTCCATCAACTTAACGTGGGTGATGAATGACACAGCTTCCAGGTCCTACACGTACAGGATAGAGGTTGAAAATGGTGCCTCTGTTAAGAACCTGACGTCCAATCTCACTGAAGTGGAAATTACCGAGTTAATCCCTGGGACGATGTACAATTTCACAGTATTTGCAGTAGTGGCTGATGGTCAGACAGAAGGAGAAGGAGTGTCAATAAGCCAGTATACAAGTAAGTTGCAGCTTCTTGCAGCCTTGTTTGGGTGGTCTGTGTTTTACTGTGCTGCACAGGGTTCTGCCTACCTGCCTGGGGGCTGAAATTTAATGTTGTTGCTGGCGGAGTTGCTGTCCATTGCCTACCTGCAGTTAAGGATGTTTGTGTGGAAGAGACAATGCCTTCATTTTAAAAACAACACAAAACAATGCCCCTCAGAAGCAGCGGTTATGAAGATGGTTACCAACACTGGTAACACAATGAAGGGCATCTTCCCATGAACCTGCCTCCCTGGCCTGCAATTTGTGTGGGCAGTCTTGTTGCTTTTGCTTCATGAATGATGGTGGCCTCAGATCCTTATTTTAAAGGGCACACACAAAGCGTGTTGTGTGCAGGGAACTGTTGTGATCTGGAGGCCTGTGGCTGCCTTTGGGCTTCAGCAGGAGAGTGAGCTTTAGTCAGCATGAGCTCAGGGCCCGAGAGGTGACGAAGGAGCATGGTGCCTGAGTCCTCACCTCTGTTCCTCCTCCAGTGATACCTGATGTCCCTTACCTTTTTGTGTGCACAGATACACCACCATCATCTTTGCCTGTGTCCCCCTGCCACCCTGTACGGCTGTGTGTATTTCCTGTACACCTGTGTGTATTTGTAAGCAAAACCCTAGGAGTGCTGCCACAGTGGTGACCTCTGCTTGTTTTTTTGAATGTGAAAGGAACCTGAATCGCTATTGAGATGCCTCTTTCTCAGTTCTCTCTTAGCTGCCCACTGATGTAAAAGCCTCCATGAGCATCTGGGGATGCTGTTGGGATGCTCCTGTACTCTGAACGATGAGTGATGTGAAGAGAGTGAAGTAGCAGTGTGCCCGTGTGTCTTCTGTCCATGTGTGTGAGCGGATGTTCTCGTAGGCTGACGGATTGTTGTCTTGCCTTCCACAGGGCCCAGCCCGGTTCTCCATCTCCAGGCAGAGTATGTTGGTGTGACTTCCATCAACTTAACATGGGTGGTGAATGACACAGCTTCCAGGTCCTACACATACAGGATAGAGGTTGAAAATGGTGCCTCTGTTAAGAACCTGACGTCCAATCTCACTGAAGTGGAAATTACCGAGTTAATCCCTGGGACGATGTACAGTTTCACAGTATTTGCAGTAGTGGCTGATGGTCAGACAGAAGGAGAAGGAGTGTCAATAAGCCAGCGTACAAGTAAGTTGCTGCTTCTTGCAGCCTTGTTTGGGTGGTCTGTGTTTTGCTGTGCTGCACAGGGCTCTGCCTACCTGCCCGAGGGTTGAAATACAATAGTGTTTCTGACAGAAGTGCTGCACCCAACCTACCCGCAGTCAGCGACCTCAGCGTGTGGAAGGCGATTCTGTGGGAGGGTTTTTTGCCTTCTCTTCTATGTGGATTAGGCTCTTGGGCCATTATTTTGAAGGGCTCCCATGCAGAGTGCATTGTGTGCCTGGGGGAATTCCCCCGTTGGAGGGGCCTGTGGCCACAGCTAGACTGTGGGCAGCACTGTGCTGTATGGTGCTCAGCCATGTTCTACTGCTCCAGTCTTCAGCAAAGTGGAGAAGGTTGAGGTGCTCCTGGTTTCCTCATGCTAGGCATTGTGACCTTTTTTCTCCCTTGTTGTTAATATGCACTTTTGTGTCCTTTCCTTCGCTTTGTCCTGTTTTAACTGAGGTGAAGTAAATCTGGCCCAGAGCTCCTCAGTGAGGTTTCCAGAGGTGCCCCAGTATGAACCAGTACAGAGGCTCTGGTACTGTGAAAGTGCTGCTTGGCTACTCCTAATGCTCAGTCCATTCAAAGCATGGTAGCATTACTGTGCCTCTGCTTTTTCTGTTACTTGTCACCTTGACTCACAGAGCCCAGCTCCACCTTCCATATCCGAGCAGAGTATGTTGGTCTCTGATTTTTTTTCTGATGGAGCACAGATGATCCTTCTTCTAGCTGCACCTCCAGGATACAGATCCAAAGTTAGTGGGACCTCTCTTCTCAGTGTTACAATAACTTGTACAGTACCTTTTGGTGGCGGCTCATAAGGTTGTGGGATTTATGTTTTGTCCTTTCTGCATCTCACACGAACTGACGTGTAGTTGCTGTGCTTAAGGATGGCTACTGCTGTACTCTTCGTGCAGGGAGCTTCCATTCTTTTTTGTATTTGTTGGCCACTGAGAGTTTTACATAATTATAGAGGAAGTTAGTGCTAGTCTGCACTCTCAAAGTGTTCTTAGGGTAGCATGTTCAGTGGTTGAACAGCACTTTGAAAACTTTGCTGATCCTGACACATACTCAACCTCAAGTTTCTCCGCAAACCTGTCTGCAGAGGAGTTAGCACAGAAGCCTGTGTACGTAGCGTGCTAAAAGCTTCCTCATAGGGCAGCAAGTCCTTGTAGGCAGTTGCATCTTTTTTTAAAGTGGGAAGGAATACTGATCTTTTACTGATGTTTATACACAGAATTTAGGAGTAGCCAGCGTTTTGTATTTACTACAACACTTGATTTCTTACTCCTCCTTTTTTTTCCTCCCCAGCTCCTGCTGTAGTGAGTTCATTTCGGTGCGAGGCAGTGGCCAAGCAGCCTTTCCTGGTGCTGAAGTGGGAATGTCCGTCTGGGGAAAATTCTGGCTTCAGAATTGGAATATGTAATAATACGTGTGAAAAAGAACAGATGGCTCCACCCTGCATGAAAGAAGGCTCAGAGGAAACCTTCAGAACACCACTTCTAAAGTATTTCCACACCTATAATATTACTATTGAAACTCTTTCAAATACTTCTAAAAGCTCTCCAGTGCTGAGCATATGTACTACGAGCATTACAGGTAAGCATTAAGATTGGGGAATGAAAGATATTTATAGGGCCAAAATGTTAACTTCATGTGACTGCAGAATACCAAACTTGATGTGCTGTACATCATAAGCCTAGAGATTATGAATAAAACACCGTGTCCATGCAAATCTAAGGTGACACACAATAAATATGCATTACAAGAGCAGCATTAGTATTACAACATTTTCTTGTTTGGAAAACTTTTCTTTATCAGTCACTAAAGTATTCTAAAATGTTTCTGCTTATAGACCCACCTTCTCCAAGCACAGGTCCTTTAGTCAAGGCGATCAGTCACAGCTCATTGTCTGTTGAATTCTCTGATTTTGAGTCAGTGAATGGACCATTAAAAGCCTATGCAGTAATGATCACCACAGAAGAACAAGGTAAGATGTTATGATATTATCTTGTGTAAAACAAATTCTCAGACAACATTGTGTCTTAAACTCTAAATAGGTGTTAAACGGATAAAGGAAAAACTCAGTGTTTTCAATTGCCTTTCAAAAGGCAAATACCTTGCCTCCTTGAAGGCAGATCACTCCTCCTTTTCAGAAGGCCACTGTTGTCACTCAGTCTTTTCCAGCCTGACTTCTCCTTGTACATAAGTCTCATGTATTGCCACAATGCTGGTGCCGTCTTCATTTGCTAGCGATTCTAGCAAATCTGGGCTGCAGATGGATATTGGTGGCTCATGTCCAGTAGTTGTGGATGAGAAGCTGGACATGAGCCACCAATGTGCATCTACAGCCGAGAAGGCAAACCACATCCTGGGCTGCATCAAAAGAAGTGAGCCAGCAGATTGAAAGAGGTGATTCTACCCGTCTACTCTGCTCTGGTGATACCTCACCTGGAGTACTGTGTCCAACTTTGGAGCCCTCAACACAAGAAGGATGTGGACCTGTTGGTGCGTGTCCCGAGGAGGGTCGCAAAAATAATCAAAGGGCTGAAGCACCTCTCCTATGAAGATAGGCTGAGAGAGTTGGGCCTGTTTGGCTTAGAGAAGAAAAGGCTCCGGGGGGACCTTACAGTGGCCTTCCAGTACCTGAAAGGTGCCTGTAAGAAAGCTGGGGAAGAACTGTTCACAAGGGCATGTAGCAGTAGGGTGAGGGGTAATGGTAACTTGAAAAGGGGAGATTTAGGTTGGTTATTAGGAAAAAGTTCCTCAGTAAGAGGGTGGTGGATCACAGGAACAGGTTGCCCAGAGAGGTGGTAGAAGCCCCATCCCTGGAGATATTCAAGGTCAGACTTGATCGGGCTCTGAGCGACCTGATCTAGTAAAGATGTCTCTTACTGCAGGGGGCTTGGACTAGATGACCTCTAAAGGTCCCTTCCAACCTTGCACATTCTGTGATTCTAAGATTCCTGCCCCAAGATAGTGTACTGTCCTTTGTCTTTTTCTTTTCTCCTCAGAATAAATGTCAGGGCTCCTAGTATAAGAAGCTTTGGTATGTGGGATCTTTTTCCCTCTCCATTCTTCAGCTGGAAGTTATCTACAGTAAAATCTTTTAAAAAACCCAAAAGTGTTCACTGGTGAATGTCTAGAGATAAATAATAAAATTAAGGAATTAGCTTTGCTCTGTAGGTTCTAGGTGAACTTCTTTTCATTTCTGCCGATGTACCAGAAGAATAAAGCAGCTGATGGAGATAGTTTCCCCCAAAAGGAATTTGACATTCAGGCTTATTCTTTGTTTTAATCCTGGGAATTCATCTTGCAGCAGTTTGACTATAGATTTTTTCAGTGGATTTTCATACAATATATGTCCAATGACTCCATGTCTGTGTATATACACATTTATAAAATACTTATAAAGTAGTACATCAGTGCAGAAAATTTCTATTTTTTACATGCCTACTCAGCTGCCCCAGAGTTACTGATTTGATTGTCCATCATTAAGATCATAGAAGCTCTTCTTGTACCTTCAGTGAGTCCTGTTTTAGTCTCAGCGAGATTTGGTGTGTTCTTCTGTGTGGTTCTGCTTGCAAGGTATTCAGGAGAGGACCTTCAAGGTGTGATTGAGAGATATAAGGAAAGATCGCCTTTATTTATAATATAGAATCATAAAATGATTTTTAGTTGGAAAAGACCTTGAAGATCATCAAGTCAAACTGTTAGCCTAGCATTGCTGAATCCACCGACATAGAGCCCAAGTGTTTTGGTAGGAGCAGAAAACCATCCTTGGGGCCATGCATTGCTTCAGCTTTGTAGTGTTGAAATAGCATTAGTATCTTTGAGATGTGTGTGTCATTACCTTTAGGATGGGTGGAGGGGACTTTATTCAGTTGTGTGAGCAGTGGTGTCTAAAGCAGTTTGAAATGTTCTAGGGTGATATCCAGGACATCCACAAAGAACTGCAGATACAACCTGGGATGTACATCCTTTTGGACTGGAAACTTGAGTCCAATCAGGATATATGATGTCTCTCAGATAGTACTGAGGCAACTGAGTAAGCAGCAACCTCAGCTGCCTTTCATGTAACCAAACCAGTGCTTTAGAAGAGCTGTCTTGCGCCCTGTTCCTGCCCAGTTAAAGTTGATGGGAGCTTCGCTGCTGGTGGCACTGAGCCACCAGCTCCCTGCTGCGAGATCAGATTTTATTTACATAACTGTAGAAAATGTCTTAAAGCTTTTCCACATTTTAGAGCACCAGCAAGGCCTCTTTCCACAGTGAACCTTATACTATATCTGCTTTTAGAAGGCACTGTTAGCTCTTTTGAAAGCCCTCTCTACCCTTTGTCAACAGAGCAGTGCATGCAGACCTCAGTCTGTCATGGTTTTAGCCCCAGCCAGCAGCCTAGCAACCTCCTCCCTCCCTAGCAGAATGGAGAGACGAGTCAGAGTGAAAAGGTAAAATTCATGGGTTGGGATAAGGGCAGTTTACTGAGACAGCAAAGGAAGGGAAAATAACAATAGTACTCATAACAATATACAATATAGGTGATAACACAATGCAATTTCCAGACCTGATGACTGATGGGACGCTCGGCTTGTGCTCAGACCATCCCAGAGCCGCCCCTCTCCTGACTAGCCAGTGGAAGGTACCTCTTTTGTCTCTCAGGGTGTAGGTCTTGTAAGACACAGGAAAGAAGTGTAGGTCAGGACAAGTTCAATGTCACCCTGAATGAGGCTTGATGCTGTTTGGGTAGCACAATGTTACCAAATACCAGCTGACTTTTTTTACTCTCTGTTGTACTCGCTATATACGATAGTTGATAGAGCGCATGTGTACCTCTGCGCAGAAGCTCTGCTATGCATGGTACAAGTAAAACCAAAAGGATGTTAAATAATACAGGGGAGTAGGGAGGTACTTTGGTAACTTGTACTGCAGTCAAAGAGATTTCTCTGGTTGTCTGTTGCACTCAGCCTTTCAAGTCGGGCAGTATTCTTGGAGTAACGACAGCTGAGGTTAATGTGATGCACTGTATTACCAACTCAGCTGCTGCTCCCATTGATACAAAATCAGTGAACTGTATCCTTGTTTTTTCCTGAAGATTGTCAGTCTTTGAAGTTAAAATTGAACAACACATACAAAGATTTCAAGAAGATGATGACGGTCACCTATGTAACATATGTCATGGAGATAGAGCAGCCAAAATCACCTTCTCTCCATTCTCAGAATCATACAAACATCGTTAATGTAGGCAATGGAACCAAAACATACAGCTATGAAAATGGACCATTGATCCCACTTCGTTCGTACAGGTATTTATCTCTTACTTTGCTGCAGCTAAAATCTAAAAGATCATCTAATGCAAAGATTACAGGTCTTGCTTCAGGCTGTTAGAACCATGTGATGTACCTGATTTGTTTTCTTCTTTTTCTCCTTTATCAACAGAGCAAGTGTTGCAGGCTTCACCAATATAACCTTTACTACGGCCGATATCATTGCAGAAGATAGTTACGTATCGTTTTCCCCCTGCTCTGATGCGGTTTTACTACCCCAGGATCCAGGTACAGTTCATGTCAAATAAATGACTGCTGGCTCAGAACATACACACTGTATGGAGACTCCTTAAGCATGCCAAGTTTCATAATAGCAAAATACACTGTTGTGGTTTAGCTCGGCAGGCAGCTAAAACCACTGCACAGCAGTTGGCTCACTCACCCCCACAGAGGGTCACGGAGAGAACTGGAGAGAAAACCAGTAANATCCCACAGCACTGGGTGAGGTAAATGGGAGGGGGTGTGGGAAATTAAAACTCAAGGGTTGAGATAAAGGCAGTTTAATATGACAGAAAAGGAAGAGGAGGCCACAAATGATAATGATAAAAGAATATACAAAACAAGTGATGCACAGGACATTGCTCACAACCCACAGATCACCAGTGCCCAGCTAGTTCCCAAGCTATGGTACCAGCCCCTGGACAGCTTCCCCTGAGTTGTATATGAAGCATGACATCATACAGTATGGAATATCCCTTTGGCTGGTTTGGATCAGCTGTCCTGGCCATCTCCCTGCCAGGTTTCTTGTGCATCTCCAGCCTCCTCACTGGTGGGGTGGGGTGAGAAGCCAAGAAGGTCTTCACTTGATGTAAATACTGCCTTGCCACAACGAGAATGTCAGTGTGTTGTCAACATTATTCTCATCCTAAATCAAAACCAGCACTATACCAGGACAGGAAACTAACTGTATCCCAGCCAAAACCAGGACACGCACATTGGTTTCTCTGTGGTCAACTTTTCTTTCCAGCTTTGCAGTGACACTGCCCAGTAAATTCATACCTTGCTAGTTCTGACCTCTAAAAACAAAAAAGTGACCCTTTTTCCCCCCATGTATGACTTCCACTGTGCAAATCACCAAAAGCTGCTGCTCATGGTGTACTAAAAGGGAAGGGATGGCACACCAAGACTTTGATACTGAAACAAGTAGTTAAAAAGCGGCTGATGGTAAATTAGCAGTTCTGGTAAGTTAGAAGCCAGGTGTATTAGAATACAAACACTGGTCCCTTCATCCTATTTTTTTAATTGAAATAACTTATCATCCTTGGCTTATTATTTTTAATGAGCTTTCAATACTGATACTGCCAAAGGGCAGAATAAAGAAAAGGTGATTCGTAGAGCAGAGTGTGCCCTGTCACTTGTGAGATTCTCTCATAGAGCATTGATTGAGTTAGATCATTACCAAGAGGTAAATCGGTAAGGAGCAATACTTGTTCTCTTTTATCAGGTGTTATTGCTGGAGCTGTTATCGGGTGCCTTTTTGCTATATTGGCTGTAGTCGCTGTCGTGGGTTTCATATTCTGGAGGAGGAGAAGGTACTGTGTGCTCATTGTGTTTGTTGTGATGGGGAACTCCAGGATTTCACTTCAGTAACTGCCTCTAAAAAGGCTTCTCTGTTTTATATGTTTCTGTCATGATGCTTTAAAATACACTCTACTAAAAATCTTCTTTTGTATGTTACAGATCTGTGTTGATGTATCAAGCTAGTTAAATAACTTTGTTCAACCCCATAGTTACAAACTAAGGAGTAAGATTTGTTTTGTTAAGCTTTTCTGAATTCTTGCATGCTGATAAAGTAATGCAGTCAGAAGTGGGCAAGCATCACAAATTATTGTGCTAAAAGACATGTAATTGTATCTTAGAAGGTTTTATTTTAAATTATCCATTAATCACACCTTGTAAATGCTTGATATCCTGTCACATGAAACATCCATTCTGGAGTTTCCAGAAGCTGATGAGCTGTGTAGGGTTTGAGCTGGTCTCTCCAGTCTTTTACAAATAATCTGGTACCTCGGAGCCCACAGAAGCCTCTTCCTGCTTCTGATCATGTGGTACATACATCCTTTCTAAAGACTTGACTTCGTGGCCTTTAGTCCAGCTTTCTTAGTTTTTTTGATTAACTGATTGACTGCTGTTATTTTCACAAGTATCTCCAATAGCTGTGGACAATAATGAGAAGAGCTTCCTTTAAAGCTAGAAACTCTTTTTTTTTGTTTTCATTCACCTACCACTTTCACTGGCATGTCGCTGCTGAAAACTTACTGTAGAGACTCTGGGATTAGTAGCAGGTCTCCTGAGATGTTAGCTAATGATGTGGACCCCTCAGATGTACTTCTTCCACCAAATGATGTGCTTTGTGTTCAGGCATTTTACTCTGTTCCAACAGAAACACTCCCATTGCACATCATCACTGAACGAAGGATGGAATGTTTTATTCCTACTCCAGGCGTAAGGTTTGCCTCAGGAGGGTTGTTCTTTCTTTGCACAGAATGAGATGCTTTAGAAGAAATTGTTCTGAATAGGCACAGGAAATACCTGTCATCAGGAATCACATATGTGCTCCATTAAATTCTACTGTGAACCTATTGTGTTTTCTTTTGCTTTATAGGAAAGATAAAAGAAATACCGAAGTGTCCTTTTCTCCAATTAAGTAAGTCCACCTCCTTTCACATGTCGTTTTCTGAGCTCAAGTGGTATTTGCAAAATTTACTCTGAACCCTAAAAGTCGTTTTCTGTGCAGTTTTATATACAATTTTGCAGTATTAATTCATTGTTGAATTTAAAGGCTCCAGCCTGCAAACTAAAAACAACCGTACTGATCGAGACTTCTAGAGTGGCCACAGGGATCTGAGTGCTTGCTTCATGAATGACTATTACAGGCACAAATGCTCCACATGGTCTTGAAAAACAGCATGTTTGAATGAAACGTGGGGCTCTGCACATCTAGGAGACAATCCAAATTGTTGTTGAAGTCCACGCAGGCAAAATTCTGCACCACGGCCTGAATTTTCCATGTCTTTTTGTGCTGAGCCATTAGTTTGGGTAAGGTTGAGGTTGTAAGAGCTGGCCCTGGGAGGGAAGCCACAGTCGTATCCGAAGTCCCAGGCGGTGCAATTCCGTCACATTATTGGTTCTTGCACTGATTTTTGTGCTGATGGAAAGGCACAGCTGGAGCATCCCATGAGGTCCCACCTGTGTAGACTTTGATTGTTGAGATAAAATGCACCGAGGAGTGGGGCAAATCTGATGGGAGCAGAGAAGCAGCAGAGCAACACCTTCTGTGATCTTCTTCTGTAGGTTGTGCTATTCTCTCCTTGATTTAAGATATCAGTTAAATGCTATCCTTGATATCCTGTCCCCTGTAAATGCACAGTTTTATGGCTGCTACTAACAGTCATGCTTTTGTTCTTAGATTCACATAATGAAAAATACAGCTGCATGTGTCTAATCAACCTTTTTTTCTTCCCTCCCCCACCCTTCCCTGAAGAATCAAGAAGTAAGTAATGAGCACTTTCTAACACATTAACTGATTTCATACTTTATTTACCTAATGCCAGTTACCAATACATGGTTTTTCTCACTGTAGATCAAAATTGATAAAAGTGGAGAACTTTGAGTCCTACTTTAAGAAGCAGCAAGCTGACTCCAGCTGTGGTTTTGCTGAAGAATACGAGGTATGTGCCCTCAGTGGAGAGAGCTTCACGACAAATTTTGCCTTTGGAAAGGCAAATTAGTTTTCCTATGGAGTGTACGCGAGGCTTAGTGAAGGGAAAGAAAAGGGACCTTTATTATCGAGATTATTAAGCCACATGTAAGTCTTCCCTTAAGGCCCTGATTCAGTTGCAAACTTAGTTGCAGTGCATGATAAATACTTCACATGCTGAACCATTGTCTGGAGTAATGTGTCCAGTTCTGGGGTCCCTGGTATAAAAAAGACAGGGACCTCCTGGAGAGAGTCCAAAGAAGGGCTAGGAAGATGATTAAGGGCCTGGAACATCTCCCATATGAGGAAAGGCTGAGTGAGCTGGGACTGTTTAGTCTCCAGAAAAGAAGACTTAGCGGGGACCTAATTAGTGTTTATAAATATCTTAAGCATGGGATGCAGGGGGAATTGGCCAGCCCCTTTTCAGTGGTCTGTGGGGACAGAACTAGAGGCAATGGCTGTAAACTGGAGCACAGGAAGTTCCGCACCAACATGCGGAAGAACTTTTTCACAGTGAGGGTGACAGAGCCCTGGGACAGGCTGCCCAGGGAGGTGGTGGAGTCTCCTTCTCTGGAGATAGTCAAGTCTCGTCTGGACGCCTATCTATGTAATATGAACTAGGGAGCTGCTTTGGCAGGGGGGTTGGACCCGATGATCTCTCGAGGTCCCTTCCAACCTCTACGATTCTGTGATCTCTCCCTGTGAGCTTGAAGCTGCTCAGAGCTGTCACCAGAGACAGGCTTTCCCACATCCTTGCCCTAGTCACACTACAGAGTTAGCCTAGGGAAAGCTGTTAAGTTCTCTGCACTTTGGGATTTTTATCTTGATTTTGGTTTTCTGCCCAGTAAGACATCTCCTGCTAGCATCACAGACTTCTTTAATATGTGGGTGTGATTTGCAAGCACCGCTGGAGGATAGCTGGAAGGAGCAGTCAGAGCAACAGCAATCATGGTTTAGTGACTGTAACTGTTTTTCTATGACGTGTGCCCACGGTACATACAAAGCCCATCTCTGGGTTTTAAACTATTCCTGCATTCCATATTTATTGCTTCTCTGTCAGGTGCCACTGTCACCCTCCCACCCTGTAGAAAGCTGATTTGTCATTTATCCAGTTTAACACACCTGCTTTTACAGGGAAGGCCAAGAGTGTTTGGAGTTATCTGTTTGTCTCTGTGCAACTCCCAAGGCAGGACCAGGTGCTCACAAATCCTTCTTGTATTGTAGGAGCTCAAGTCTGCTGGTGTTCATCAGCCCAAATTCGCTGCTGAACTTGCCGAGAACAGGGGAAAAAATAGATACAACAACGTCTTACCATGTGAGTGACTCTCTTAAGTTTTGCATCTTCTACTGGTTCAGTTTGTAGGTAAAAACCCTGTAATTTGGCTAATCTGCCTTTAATAGCACCCAGAGGTTTCAAAGAGGGATTAATGTTGTCAGTTTCCAAATGACTGCATTTGGGCTGCTGCTTTCCCAAAATCACTGTGTAAGCAAACCTAAAGCACTTCCCCTCAAAAACGTTCCACCAAGTTCCCAAAATTTCCCTCAGGAAAGCTCCTTCAGGAACATTCCTTTCATTAACTCATTTTGATTTTTCCATTTGTGAGAAACTTGCAGTGCAGATTGGAAGAACCCAGGAGGTTACTGGTTGACTCCGTACAGACAGGTGTGCAGAGCTATAAGGGTTAAGACCCTGCCAGCCAGCTTCCCAGACAAACTGGGAGCCTAAGCCCCACCAGGCTGTCTGCAGGCACCCCAGTGTAGCAGAACGTAAGAAGGAAGTGGGAAGCGAACAGTGATGGGTGCTTAAGGATGCTTTGGAGGAAAAACATCAGCTGCAATGGCAGCAGGAAACAGCCCTTCCCCAAAATTAAAACTATAGTGAATATCGTGTTGGATTAAAAAGGTATAAATATGCAAAACCAAATAATGTTTTTAGAAAAAAAATGTGTTGACTATTATGAATTTTGAGTATTCTGAGTTTCTGGTCACTCATTTTTCTGAAAGCTTTAATTGTAAAAATTCCAAACTGCTGCTATTTAGTATTCCTCAAGTTATATTCTTAAAATGCACATTGTTCTATACCACCTTTTCTTTAGAAACCACGCATTAAATCAGCAGTATTTTCCTGAAAGGTTCTAGTTCTAAAAGTCATGATTTTCCTTTATTCTTTCTGCAGATGATATTTCTCGTGTCAAACTTTCAGGTCAAAGCTTGGCAACTGATGATTATATCAATGCAAACTACATGCCTGTAAGTTGCTTCATTAGTTGAAATGAACCATAATGTGTGTTTTATGATGTAAGCCTGACAGATTGTACTGATGTTTAGCATTGACTTTGCATGTCTCACTGATGCGCGTGTATGTGTATGTAAATACTTGTTTATTTTGTGGGTTTTTCCTCTTCTTAGGGCTATAGCTCCAAGAAGGCCTTTATTGCTGCACAGGGTCCTCTGCCCAATACTATAGAAGACTTCTGGCGCATGATTTGGGAAAAGAATATCTACTCTATTGTTATGTTGACAAAATGTGTGGAACAAGCCCGGGTATGTTTTTACTAAAACTGAACTGTCTCTTGAGGATGGCTCGATCTCTTCTATTTTGTTGTTAGCCTCCCGGGTTGGAGACTGACCGCTTCCTTTTAACAACCACCCACTTAGCAGATGACGGTTTCCTAAACTAAATAAGCCAAATTTTTTTAGCTTTTTTTCCATCTTTTCGTATACCTGCTGATTACCAGAATAGATTGTCTTGGGAGGGCTGTGGAATCGCTGTCTTTAAGAGTGAGTGGTTCTCCCTAAGAATGATTTTGGTAGAGCTTCTCCTGCCTTGAGATCGGTCACCAGGAAGGGTGATGTTATTGTTGTTTCAGACTAGCAGTCAGTTGCTCCATTGCTGTGTGTAACACATCTAACCTTTTAACTCTCTTAGACAAAATGTGAGCAGTACTGGCCGGACAAACAACCCAAGAGCTATGGGGACATCATTGTGACAATGGTCTCAGAGATTGTCCTTCCAGAATGGACAATAAGAGACTTCACTGTAGAAAAGGTGAGTTACCCTCTCAATCGTTAGCTCTTGGTGTACAAATATCCGTAGAAGTGATATGTCGTATCACTGTGACTTCACACGTCAAGCAACACTAGAGTGACAGGATATAATCATTACACTGAAATGTAATCAAACTCAAGGTGATCTGAGGGAAAGGGTTTTATTTTCATTTGAGGCTTTCAGTCTTTCAGTCAGCTTTCTGCAAAAAGTCTGGTTTAAAATCTTTACGCCGTGTACTAACAATGAGATTTCTGTGCTATTTATGTATATACATTTGATTGTAGTCCGTGGCTGCCCACAACGGTCTGTTAGTAACGTATCCAGAGGTGGGAAAGAGTTGTAAGACCCTCCCTGAGGCAGAAGCGGATCTGCTGGCAAAATCTAGCCTGCTAATGAGAATTACTGATTGCCCCTCAGTGATCCTGAAGCTCGCGTTTCCCCGGGAGTTGCACCAAAACTTGTGCGTATACAAATAAACATGTGTGATACCTGCTAGAGGGAACAATTAGCCCCTTATCTGCCAGCAAATGTAATGCAGCAGAGATGATCTTGGAGTAAAGTGAAAAATAAAAGGAAATTATTTCGAAGTATTCTCTTCCAGAGTGGAAGGAAAAGGCAAACTGAAACATCGTTCATCAGTGTGCTGCATGGTTTCTAACAGCTGAGCTTTGCCCAATGCCTAGGGCAGGAAGTTCTACCTGTGCTCTGCTAAAGCTGGTTTTCTTTTGTTGTTCCTTTAGGCCAACACACCAGAGAGCCACACAGTGCGCCAGTTCCATTTCACCTCTTGGCCAGATCATGGGGTGCCAGAGACAACGGACCTTCTCATCAACTTTAGACACCTCGTTCATGAGTACAGCAGTCAGAATCCAATTGACTCTCCTACGCTGGTGCACTGCAGGTAGGGAGAACATGTTTGTGTTAGACACGCTTTTAGCTTGTGGCTTTTTTCAGAACAATTCTTTTTCAGTGGGATTTAAAAATTATGACAAAATAAGTCCCTCTCTTTGCATAAGGACATGTGCTGTTCACCAGGCTGAATTAAAAACTTGTGGTTTGGAAGTGTAGCCATGCTACCTAGGCTGTAGAGTATGTGATACAAAATTTCATTAGAACAGACCCTCTCTCCTAGCCAGCAAAACTGAGCTGAAAAAGTTGGCTTTTCAAGTGCTTTCATGTGTAATCTTGTGCAGGTGTGAGGCTGGGACGCCTAGGAGCATGTCCCCCCTCCCTCCTGGTGATGGTAATAAGCACCCCTCTGGACTGCAGAGACTTGCACTACCCGTGCCATTGGAACACCAGGAAGCACCTTACTAGCTTCACTGGCATTGCATCAGGCCACCAGTGAGCAGGTGATTTAGAGGAAGTCGTAACTATCTTCCCCGTGTCATTGCAGCGCTGGCGTCGGGAGGACGGGGACGTTCATTGCCATTGACCGCCTGATTCAGCAGATCGAGATGGAGAACACCGTGGATGTGTACGGAGTGGTGTACGATCTCCGCATGCACCGGCCTTTAATGGTGCAAACTGAGGTAAGGCCGCCTGCCAGCCTGCAGCGCTGCCTGACGGCACTGGAGAGGGGGGTTCAAGGTGTGGCTCAGAATTTCAACGATCTGAAATTGCTCTTCATTTAACTTCCCTCCTTCCTGCTTCATCTCTTCCCACAAACAATAGTTGCAGCCTGGGACCAGGCACTCTCTGTAAAGAGTACTTTGTAACACTGGCATTTGCGGCTGGGAAGAATCAAATCCTGAAAAAGTTGGGTTTTTTCAGCTTGTTTTACCCACATGAGGTTGGACCCGATGATCTCTCGAGGTCCCTTCCAACCCCTACAATTCTGTGATTCTGTGTTTTATTTCTCTATCTGTGAGCCAGAATTCTCCCAAGTCAAGTGGTCTCGGTGTGCCTCATGTTCTGCAGGAACACACGTGTTTCCACTGCTTTGATCCAAAAAGGTGTGTGGGTTAGCTCAAGCTGATTTGGAAAAGGCTGTAGAATCTGTCATGAAAGTCTTTTAAGATGGTGTTAGGCATGACAGTAAATTCGATCCTAGGTGTTTTGAGGGGAGGTGTGACTGGATGATATAATGAGATCCTTTCCAGCCCTATTTTCTGCGAACTGTGGTACTACTTCTAAACAATACTGTGATAACACTCAGAGCACTGCATCCCAAAACTGAAAGCCATGCTCAGGAGCAGAATTGCTTCGAAAATCAGGTGCTCTCTAGAAATGTATTACTCTCTTTTCCCTTTTTCTCCCACCAGGACCAATACATCTTCCTAAACCAGTGTGTTATGGATATTATTAGATCCCAGAAAGACAAGAAAACGGATCTTATTTACCAAAACATGACAGCAATGGCAATCTATGAAAATTTCACGCCTGGGCCAGGCTTTGGGAAGGCCAATGGCTACCACGCATAGTCTGGAAGGAACACGGTGTCTCCAGGAGGTGGTATCTGCATGCTGGAAAGGGAGATGTTCTACGCCGTGTTTGCCGGGGCTGTGTGCAGTGTCTCATCACGTCTGACTTCTCCGGCCCTGTCCGCGTTCGAAGCTGGGATCTGCAGGAGGAAACACAAGTTTCCTGCAGGAGCCGCAGCAGGATAATAAAAAAACCCAACGAAACAACCCCCAAACAAAACTATTTGAAGTTAACAGAGGAATCTTGCTTTTTCTTGGGAATTTAACAGTGAAATAGCATTTGCAGTATGAACAGTGAACTAGAATCTAAATATTAAAATAATAACACAAGCTTTTTATTACAATTTTATATGATTTCATTTACAGACACCAGGCTTGTGGGCTGTTTTAATATATTTAATTATACGTTTCAGGAACATATTTTATCTACTGTATCTGGTTACTTAGCTAATAGGTATGTGCCTCTGTGATTTTTTTTTTCTGTGTTCCTTTTTATTTAAGGAAGGAGTATGAACAGCTCCTTCAGATGGACATTTATACTTGGAAATTGTGCCTTTTCTAGTTGCTACTCTAGAGAAAAAAAAAAAAACAAACCAGCAGATATTCTATTTTTGTACTGAAACTCTTAATGAGAACACAGATTTTTAAATAAGGCTTATGTCAACCTTAACTGTAGTTGCACTGTTGGCAGGACTCTCCAGAAGTTTGGAGGTGGGCTTTGTTTTTTGCATTTCACCACAAATATCCCCTGCCTTAATGTTTCGGTGCCTCTGCTAGAGGAAGAGGAGTGTGGTCTCTCACTCCGAGCTTTAACTGTAGTAAAGCAAACAAAAAAAAAAACCCCTGAGGAAGTGAGTCTGTGAATGCGTGTGCGGGGATGTGTGCGGGTGTGTGTGAAGGACTGAATTGCTCCTCCCTGTTCCTGGCTGATATTCCTGGTTTTATACAATTTATAATGATTTATTTAAAGGTGCAATATATGATTTACTGAATAATGATCACTCTATTCTGATAGAGGTTTACTCAGGTTGGTGTCTTTTTATCATTGTTGTTGTTTTTCCTCAAATATATAAATCTGTGAAAATGTCAAACTAAGGTTCCAAGTGTCCAAGCACTCCCAAACAGATTTGACTGGCTTTACTGTTTCTACCAAAACAAACTGCACAAAATTCTGCTGTAAAGACCAATTTCTGGGTTGTTTTAGCCGTTCAAAGCTGAGATGCATCTTACTTGCCCGCATCTCATTGAGTTGATGTCATTGCTGTGTGATTGTTTGCAATTTACTGCTGCTGTTGTCTTAACTGGTCCTTTTGGAAACAGAAGAAGCAAGCAGAAAGCCTCTTGTTGCTGATTTTATAAGTCAGGGATTAGTTTGGATTTAGTTTGCTGGTACATAACTGTTAGACTTATGACGGCATTACCAATGAAGGACTTAAGTAGCTTGGGGGGGTGGGGGTTGGGGGGTGGGTGTTGTTTGGTCTTTGGATCATTGCACTGGTTGCATTGCAGAGGAATATGAAGTTTATGAATTATGCTATGGAATAGCTATAAAGTGGTGAAAATCTTATGAAGGTTTAATAACCAGAATCCCTGGAATTCTGCTGCTTTTTTTGTTGTTGGTTGGGGTTTTTT
>VZTU01012594.1:100743-154150 GCA_013400835.1 Zapornia atra | reverse complement strand
TTTTAGCAGAGCTCGTCAGAAAAAGCCACAGATACTCGGGAGTAAATGTGGCATCGCAGTGGAACCTGGTGACCTCGCAGCACCTGCTGTCGGCTGGAGGAAAACGTAGGAGTCCCTGGTGCACAACTGTAAATTTACAGGTACCCAGAGGAGTTTCTTTACGACCTGGTGTGAAACTGTGGTGTGCTGTGGGAGCAAAACTGGAGGACAAACCACAGTGCACTTCGGCTTTTTTTTTTTTCTTACTTTTCTTTTTTTGGTAGCAGCCACTTGTATGTTCTTGAATTATTTTCTTCTCTTTTTCTGAAATAATTTAAAAATAAATTAAGAAAACCCAAACATTCATGATCCTGCCCAACTCCATCCAAACTGGCAGTCCACACAGTGGATCTCTCACCTGACGTTCCTCCTAAGCTGCTGTCAGATGGCAAACAAACCACTGGGACCAAACCAAACCATTCCAAAGGAACTGGGAAGGGAGGAAAGCCTGCCCCTTACAGCCACGGTTAATTTCTTTCTCTGTTAAACTTTTAATTACTGCACATCTGTGCAGAGCACAGAGCCAGTATTCATTATTCCAGGTCTCCCAAGGACTTGCTGCCTTAGGGTGCTGAACGCTCTCTTGCTTCAGAAGGCCCTTGTTTTGTGTAGCACAGAAGAAAGGGAGATGAATCTGCTATGCTAGATCTCGTGTTTGTGTTACATTGCAGCAGAACTTCAGAAAGCTCACTAGAATGGGATGTGTTTCTGCCTAACCACTGCCCAGGTGCTCTTACAAAAAACAAACCTGTCTGTCCTATTGTTTTGATGCTGGAAGCAGGCGCCGAATCCTCACTTGCGTCACCTAATGAGTACCCATTTTCAGTACAGCCGTATGCGTGTGTTTTCTCAAGAGTGACTCACTATGAGAAGAGACTGGAGTTTGAAGCACCTGCTGAAGTACCTGCTGATCCCAGGTACAGGTGGAAAGAGCTGGTGGGGTTTGAAATGTTCTAAACGTGAAGTTGGCCATAGTTCTGATGTGAAGTAAGTAGGATGTAGCCTCACAGGATATCTCTGCAGGAAGAGGAGGATTGCAGGTGATGCTGTACTACCTTGTGGATCTGTCATGGCCAAGATGACTTGAATTCCTGCAAATAACTTTTTCCTGCCTTCTGATGTTCTCTGTGTTGCAGTTGCCAAGATCTCTGGTCAGTGTTTCTTATCTAAAGCCACCAACTTTCCAGGATGGAAGCTCCACTGTGTGGAAATTACTCTCTTGCATTTCTGTTCTACTCTCTTTTTCTTTTTTTTCCCATCTGGGGCCTGCTTAAGAAGGGAAAAGTGATGTGTTTCAAATAAGTGACTGTTGAATATCTTGAAATGATGTACAAATTTTATTGTTTTCGTATTTGTTGTACAGGAAATTTCAGCACGTCTATAATGTTTTTAATGGTTTGATTTGTTTTTAAAAATATAAAAATAACAATTAAAAAGCATCATCCTAGAGCACTTTCTGTCTTGTTTCCTTTCTTGGGGTTTTCTTTTCAGTTTGAGTAAAATTAATATGCCATTAATACCCATTTCATTTAGAAGGGCTTTAGGCTGGATAAGGAAAGTAGTCTCCCATCCTCTAGGGTGGCAGCTGGATGTGTGTGACAGCCACTGGGTCTCCCTGCGAGGGTGTTCATCTGTCAGTGAAGCTTGCCTGGCAGGCCCAGGGCCACATGTCCTGGTAGTTGGTGGCTTCTCTGAATGAATGAAGAGCTTGGCACCAGTTAAGGGAGTGAAACCGTACCTTCATCTGAGGTCAGTCGGAAGATCTCCACTCACTGAAGTAGCCTTGGGAAGTCAGAACTGGCTGCACACAGCTGGCTGTGGCTACAGTCATGCTCTTCACCCTTTGCTCTGCTGCATCACACACAGATCTGATGTAGGGGTGGCTCTCCTTAGCAGAGGCATAAGCTGTAGAAACCACATCACAGGCAGAGCTGACCAAGGTCAGGTTAGCCATCTGACCTTGATCAGCTCTGACCAACATTACGGCTGTTTCGATCCCTTGAACAGAATGTTCTGTGGTCAGGAGAAGATGGTAGGGTGCAGAAATCTCTGTGTACTGGCTTCCTGATTATGGGTTACCTGACTGCAGATGCATATAAAATTACCCCAGTTAAGTCCGTTTCTTCCAAAAGCTGTAGTTTCCATTGCTGGTTGCCATCTGAATCATTCCTGAGAAGGATCACGTGCCTGAAGGGTGATACTGGAACTCAGCAGCTCTCCATTTCCTCATGGGGTGCTGACACTTACTGTGGAATCTTGTGATCCTCTGTGGTAACCCTGCTGAAACGACTGCATGGTGAGTTGGGAAGAGCAGAGTGGGATTGTCTCGTCATCGTCTGGTGGGAGCATGTGTCAGCTGGCTGATTGCTCCTGGAGGGACTTGTGCTGCAGAAGCGAAGTTGTGACAGTGAATCTTCCAGCACCTGGAGCATTCAGCCTCAGGGAGACTTTTAAGGAGCAAAATTCCTCACTTACTATTTCCTTAAATCGTGCGGGTTTATTTGAAACCCTGGAACTTCAGTCAAGCCAGCTGTTCCAGCTGTCACTTGGCGTGTTAGTCTGCTCAGGCGGGTAGAGCTGAACCTGTGTATCGCGTTCTGTACCTGGCCTTGTCATTTACTGTTTTCACTGCTGCTGAGACCTAAAAAGCTGGAGGTCAGAGAGGGGAGGATGGAACTTTCTGTCCTGTTCTTCGCTTGATAAATGGGATGTAGTCAGAAATGCTGCTGTCCTTGCGTGCCCTTCCTGTTGGGGTGTTACCAGGTGGTGAATGGCGTTTGGAGATGTTCTTGTGGAAAAGGGTCAGAAATGGGAGCTTGGAAGGGAAAAACACCTGAAAACTTTGAATGTTTGGTTTTTCTCAAGCAAAAGAAACCCCCTCTCAGTGATGGGAATGATGTTAGGTCTTAGCAGCTCCTGGGTGATCTGAGTAAAGATGAAAAAAATGCAGATGCAATTGCTTTTGTCAGATTAAGAGGCAAAGACTGACGGTTTACTTCTAAAGTAGGTTCTCAAGAAGTGTTCTCCCACATCTCATACCCACTAGAGAAGTCCGTTTACTTCCTTTTTCCAGCTACTGGGGCTCTGCTTCAGTGAGTCCCTTTCAGCTCTTGGCATGAGAGAAGAAACCTGGTGCTGTTGAAACTTCTCGCTTTAAATGGTTCAATTTCCAGCACTTTGCACGAGTGTTTGCAGAACTGGTAACAAACAGGGTGTCTCTGCAGTGTTGTGCCTCCTCTCAGTCTCCCTCCTCTCGTGTTGGATAAACTCTTAGCCCATGCCAGCCTCCTGCCTTCGAGGGAGGAGGTAAATGAAGCAGAAAACCAGACTTGGAAGGGCTGGGAGGAGTTGCTTCCTGCCTGCTTTGCTGGCAGAAGGGAAGGAGCTGTTTGCACATGATATGAATTGGAGAAGCTGGGAGACCCTCAGTCTCTCAGATCTGAAGATTCGGGGTCTATGCCTGTTCTTTGTCCCTGTTTATTCATCCCAGTTGCTTTTCCTGAGTTTATTTCATTTTAAATTGATAGATGCCATCTCCTGACAGGCAGAGCAAAGCATGATCCCACCGTTCTCTCACTGAGATAAGGTAGTTTGATCTACAGCCAGTTTGACCTTGCGTTTTACCTCCAACTTTTCAAGTTAACGGGGAAAAGCCAGCTGCTTTGGAACGATGTTCTGGACATAGTGCTAGTGTTTCACAGGCAGCCCTCGTCTCTTAATAGCACTTGGAAGACTACTAGCGACAGGAGAGCTGTGTGCCTGGCGTGCTCGGGACAGAGCGCCCTCTGCACACCTTGCCGTGTCTCTGCCTTTGTTCCCATGCAGGGCAGGATGGGCAAAAACTGTCTTTTGTAGGAGATTCCTGGACTCGGGAGTTGTTTTCTTTAACCTGGCGGGTTTTTTTTAATGTGGTGCGGCCACTGTTGGGAGCGTACTATCAGAAGGAAAACAGGCTCTGTGGTAACGGCCGATCTAACGTCAGCTCAGATTAAGGTATGTGTCTACCTAAATGGTGACTGCCGTCTCTCCAGAAAGGAAACGTAGCCTGCTCACTTCTGCTTTAAGCCTCCAGATGGCACATGATACCACCGTTCTTTCCAGGGAAAGCTTTTCCTGCCAGGCTGCTCTTTCGTCGCTTCCTGCTCAGATTCTCATAACCTTCCTCCACTCCGGGTGCTGTTTCTCCTTCCTTCTCCCCACACTGTAGGTGCAAACCCCGTCCCCTCCAGCCCTGGCCCACATCACTGTTCCATGCCAGTGTAAGGCTGCCTGCCTGTTCCACGGGCTCTAGGTATCTCATGCTCATCAGTAGAGTGCTCTACACTTGATCAGGTGGCTTTTATCGGAAACAATTTTTAAGTTCAGCAGTAGCCTGACCATGCCAAATCATCCTTTGCTTCCTTGGAAGTGCCCTTACGCTTTGAGTCCTGCTGGTACCCAGCCATTTTCTGGTGCTGTGTATAGCCTGAGGTGCCAGGGCTCTGGCTCAGACCAGCTTGGAGCTGGTTACTCAGCGCTGTTGGCTGTGTGCTCATTTCCCAGCGCATCAGTCTGCTCCGCAGCTGTTCCCAGCAGTAATGGATTTATAGGTTTGCTGAACACAGTGCAGATACATCAATAAAGACAGCAAACAGCGATGTGCTTGCTCATGCCGCTCGATATGAGTAGCAGTTAAGTCTGTTTCGGTTAATGTGTCTGTTGATGTCTGTGTGCTAACGCTAGCCGTGACTCTTCAGCGCCTTTCTCTTTGTTACACAGGTCCTTAGGGAGGTTTTAAATGCACCTTTTAAAGCATCTGGCAACATCTGCTGAGTTACTCCTGTTTCTTCCACCTCCAGCCTGAACTACAGCAAGATGCCAACGCAAAGCTCTGGTGATACAGATCTATATATATATATATATTTTACAATCACAGCTATAATGGAGTTGGGTGGTGAGGGAACTTCAGCAAATGCTCTCAATCTATGGGACTACACATCCTCAGCTACCCAGTGGCTTGCAGACCCTTCCACCTTTGAATGAGGAATAAATCAAAGCTAGAAATAACACTGGGAATCCAGTCGTCCCTTGCTTGTCTAGCAGCCCCAGTCCCTCAGAAGATCTGTTCTGAGCAGGGTCTGGCTGGGCTCTCAGCTGCTGCCCCTGACATGAGCAGTGCCCAGCACTGATGGGGACAGGCCAGGTCATCTTGTCCTCAAGGAGAGCTGAGCTCTGAAGGCAGTGTTTGTAGGCCAGTTACCAAAATACTGATTTACCAAAATACTTAGGAACGATAAGGATCAATCCAGCCTTTAAACCCACTGTAATTTAATAATAAGCCATGTCTAAAGCTATTGAACTGGTTTTCCTCTGCATGACGATCTCCGAAAATGTGACTGAGATGCCAGCAAAACAGATTTCACAGTGTTAGCTGCAATGAAGCCATCAATATTTTCATTTGTCGAGTTCATGGCCAGCATGTTAGTGCCAGTCGAGTCACTTTTGTTAAGACATTTGATGTTGCCACTTGGTGTTTTGAAAATGAGCTTTTTAGGGCTTTAGAATGCATTGCCTTTAAACAATGCCTCCGAAGATTTCAGCAGTTCCACAGTGCCTGGGGAAAAAGAATCTTTCTTGAAAATTTATTTCCCTTCTATTTTATTCACCATTTGGACATTTTTGAAAGCACTTTTAAGATCAGTGTTGACTGTTTCAATGCAGATTTAAGAGTATATTCCATTTACTGTTTCTTGAAGACATGTTTTGTCCTCGAGGGGATTGAGATACTGAGAATTCCAACGAACGCAGCAGTTTGTCACGTGTGGAACATGACTTTCTCTTTGCACCCCTACCCTTGTAAGTCACATGAGAGGGGGAACGGAGGCGTACCCATAGCAAACAGCTTGCACAGGGCCTTGGCAAAACAACCTTGCTCTCATTACCCAGTTAGAAAATGGTGGGCAAAGTATAGAGAATCTGAATATATATGCTGCCAGTCAGTAATTCCCTTTAAAGTCTCTGCAGATGGTAACCTAAGCCAACTAGAGCTGAAGACGAATTACTGCAACGCTGACAGCTCTCCTATATGCGTGGTTTGGTACTGAAATACATCAACACATCTAGGAAGTATTTTTCCCCAAAGTATTCTCGTAGCTGATTTGTAGACTCGAGTTACGGCCGCCTTCTAAGCAGCTGTGGAAAGTATATGATTTTCCTGAAGAGCGTTGCTGTGAGCCATCCACCATGTGTATTTAGGTACTCTTTCGCTATTATTTTTGATACTGGCTGAATTATTCCAATGCAACGTAAGCATGGATGGCTGGGCAGGCTGAAATTCTACAAGTCAGTCCGAGGAAGGCAAGATGCAATTACAAAACAAGAGCCTGGACACCCTCCCAGAGTCACCAGCTGCAAATGAAATTAGAAGTACGTGGAATAGAGCATGGCCAAGTGGCTCCAGGTGAAACATGAGTGTGGTTGCAATTTATCACATCAAGTGATCGGTGTGTTCTAAGTGCTTTTACTCCGTAGAGCCAGAATCCAGGTGAAAACATGACCACCCGCGCCACAGTCCACAGAGGCTGTGCGCTTGGGGAGAACACGCCACAGCAATTTTTCACAGGACTGATCTTTCACTCAGAGAACATTTCAAATTTCAAGGACTTTGCTATTAGTTTGGAAAAGGCAGGATGGCTCTGAGGAGCCAAGCTGGCTGCTTTCTGGGCTGGGGACAGAGCTGCTGAAGAGGGAAGGACCATCTCCTGGTGACAGCTTGCAGTCAGCGGATATGGCCAGTGGGGGATAAATAAAACCAGCTGCTGTGTGAGGCACGAGGCAGCAGCACGATGGCCACGGTCACCCTAAGAAGCAGTGTTTGCAATTCTCCACCATTTTCTGAACTTCTTAGATAGACAATTTTTAGGAGACTTCCAAAGGCAGTTTTGCAAAATGTTCCCAAGTACTTTCTTTCCTTTAGCAAAATGGGTGGTGGGGATATGATCAGAGAGTTGGTTGTGGGCAATTCACAGCCTGGACAATGAACGTTGGTATCATTGTGAGAGACATACAATCACCCATGAAATACCACAGAAAGGATTTGCAAAATGAATTGACATCTTCACCAGCAGCTGTGTTGCACATGAATCACATTCCCATAGGCTGGGGGAAGCAGAGCACGCTCTTGCTGTGCCGGAGGTGAGGGGCTGTGGTGGGGAAAAACCCACGTGTTTTGCTGCAGGTGTACACTGCAAATGTTTGCAGAAGGGAGGCTGTGGTGCCTCTTCTTGCTTCATGCAACAGAGAAGGGAAAAAATAAAACGTTTCCATACAGTTAAATAATTCCATTGCAACTAATATACCATCTTAACATCCTGGGACTGTACCAGAAGCCAGCAGGCAAGCAGCAGGATGAGATTAGTACGGAGTCTCTCCTCAGCCTCCACAGGGGAGTGTCCTGATTCTGGCCAGGTTCTCCCCAGGACAGGGAGGCATCGTGTCCCAAGCTTACAGTGGCCTGCAAGGTGGTACGCAGTCAGGGGCAAGCTGCATATCCTTGGTCAAAAGTGCAGCCTGCTTGGGTGGATGCCTTTCATTACTGGTGACAAATGTCCTCTGAAGTGACAGTCTCAGGACAGCTCAGTATTCATGTGTGGGGTAAATCAATTGACAAATCACAGCAATAAATAACCTCAGTGATGAAACTGAAACATTAGTTGGGGGTCAGAGCCACACAAAACTGTACCAGGTGTGAGGATAGCCAGGCTGGGGGGAATTGCCAATGCTAAAGACTGTGGGTGGGGGAAGAGACATTGGGGATAAAGCAGTCATCTGAGGATGTAACTGGCTTTTTGGTCTGGTTCTTTCTATGCAAAGCAGCTGAGGGGCCACAGAGCACCATTTCACTGTGGTGCCTTGCCAGCTTTGCAAAGGAGTTGGCAGGGCTCTGTCTCCCCAGCGTGGGCCCGTCCTCAGGATCAGCCCAGGGCCCTCTGCACCGAGCAGAACTGTAGCACACGAAATCAGGAGATATCATAGGGATGGAAACCCTAAAATACTTCATACAATTAACTGAAATGGCAATAACTCCTCAGGAACTTCACAGCAAAGGCAGAAAGCAAACAGAAAACACAGTGGTGATTAGGGTCTTGCTAGACCTGGGCAAATCCTTATACTCTGGAAGCTAAGGAGGTGCTGCAGGGAGGTGTTTGTGAGCAGCCTGAGTTCAGTTGCTGTCTCCAATCCTCCCTTACTCCACTGATAAACTAAAACCAGGCAGGCATCCTGAATGCAGCCTCAGGCCTGCTGCCTGCAAACGGGTGTGGGGAGGACTCATTTCAAAGGGAGGATGTTGCAGCACCCAGATGGATTCCCCTTTGGCAGCAGATGAAAACTGCGGTTTCAGAACAAAGAGCTCAATTTTTTTGTGTAGGAAATGAGGAGATCGTCTGTAATGTTATGCAAGCTGGAGGGGAAGCCTTAAAAGTTAAAAAAAGCATGTTATACTTGATGCATTTGCTGGTGATGCTGACTGAGGCATTCTGCTCTAACTGAAGCTACAGTACAGCACAGGTGAGGGAGCTGGGTGAGCTGAACAGTGGTGACATCAAATTTATCCCTCTTCTACACTGCAGCACATCACTGTTACTAAAAGAAGGGGAAAAGGTTTATTTATTTATTTATTTAGCAGAAATTTCTGTGTGGCTGATTGGGAATGGGGCCTGGAATAAAATGCAAGCAATGGTACCTGGTACCTAAATTACAGAATTTGGTAATAGTTTCTTACTTTTCATCAGTTCAGCTGTGCCTATGGACTTGGATGCTGGGGAGCTGACTCAGAAGGACCAGGCCAGCATCAAAGGTTTTCTCCTAAGGAAGATTTCATGGTTCCCATGCATGATCCTGTTGAGCACATACATGAGCTAAAAGAAGACTCCTGTGGCACTGGCGGTTGAGAACAACTTCTAAGATACTGGCTCACAGTAATAGCTACTGTGCTGTACCTAGTACCTTATTCCATGGGTTTATACGTAAAGGTTCCCTGAAAACAGTGGACTAAACACAGAGATGGTACTACTGTGGGAGCAAAGTTGTACCTGTGACCCTGAGGGAATGTGCCTGGAGGAACAAAGAAGCAGAGAAACCCAAGAGCACTCGAGGGAGTGAAATGCACAGGTAAATTGCCCATGTTGCTCATAGAAACACAGAAAGCAAATCTAAAGGATAATGGCGGAGAGACAATCATAAATCTAACAAGAGAGGGAAATAAACAAGTGCAAGGCTTGTAGTTTGATAAATAATAGTATGGAGTGGGTTGACCTCAGCTGGCTGGAGATCCCAACCCAGCTGCTCTCACACCTTCCCCTTGCCAACAGGATGGGTCAAAAATAAGATAAAAAAGCTAGCAGGCTGAAATAAAGACAGGGAGGATGCCTGCTATCTACCACTATGGGCAAAATGAACTTAGCTTGGGGAAAATGAATGTATTGCCAATTAAAATGGTTTTGTATAGCAAGAACCCAAAACAAATTAAAACTACACCATGCATCCCGATTTTCCTCATCTTTGTTCTTTCATTCCCAACTCCTCTCCTCAGGGAGGACAGCTATAATGGTCCTCTTCTCTGCCCTCCCTCCTCCTCACACCTTCCCAGGTTGTGGGAGGGGGGATCCCTGCTCTGGCAGCCAGAGCCCCCACCCTGCATCTCTTCCCCCTCTGCCTGGCTGCCAGTGGGGCCATTCCTCTTCCTTTCCCCCTCACCCACCAGCTGGGCCCAGCACGGGGCAGCCCCCATCCGCCTCCTTACAGCAGTCCCCCAACAGCCCCCCTTGCTGCCAAGGCCTGGGCACCAATACAGAGACCCAGGTTATTCATCTAACCTTGCCACTGTGTCCAATACACCAGCTCCCTCCACTGCACTGGGCAGGGCAGGCATGGCCCTTCAGCCCTGAGGCAGCACCTGGCCTTTATGTCACCTAGCAGTTAGGTCACCTCTCTTTAGACGTTCAATAGAAATTAAAATGTTGCTGAGAGAAGCAGAGTCCCATCCCAGAGAGGAGTGTCCTCAGAGCCCAGTGGGGCTGACATTTCCCTGAAGTAGGTGGGTGGGAGGTGATGCTGAGGTGTCTCCTTGAGGCTCTCTGCCTCTTCGAGGGCCAAGGGGAGGTTTTAGACCTCACACTGGAGCTTCTGGGGCACGTGTTGGTGCTGCATTGTGCTTTTTGGGGTTAGACTGGGCTCTTCCCAGCCCACAGCACCTGTTTTATGGGCAGGAGGGTTCTTAGGGAGCCCACAGGGAGGCTGACATTTCCACACATCAGCCTCCCGGTCTAACACGATGCTTCTGTGTCAGTCTGAACTGAACTCCTCAGTCAAAAGGCAGGATTTTGGTTTCTATGGCAGAAGTTAGCAGTGCCCAAAGCCAGGCCAGGCTGCAGGTTTACATCCGTGAGAGAGCTGATGGTGGTGAAGGGCTTGAGTTGATGAATCGTGCTGATTGATCCTAGTGCAAGTGGAAGAGGAAAGGGGGTGACGGTGGAGGGATTAATGAATAATTAAACACAGAGATGGAGCAACATACATAATGCATGATAAATTAGTCCAAGCACAGCAGAGGAAGCGTGGGTAAAGTTTGTTTCAACAAGCATAAAATGGGATGTGACAAGGTATTTATGCCAGAACAGCTGTTTGCTAAAATTTTTCATTTATTCATACACATTTCATCCCCCTCACAGTTAGGGGTTCTGCCTAGGGTGGGACAGAAATTGGCAACTGAGCTGGAAAATAAATTTGGTTCCTGCTGGGTCCCAGTCCAGCACGCTTCCCGTCTGGGAGATCTCCCTCTTTGCCCAGTACTAGACTTCCCTATTTGATAATCTGGTGCAGTATTTCCTGTGCTGAGAGTTGGCCTGGTTATTTGGGCTGCAGTAGGATTGCAGTTAAGGCAGGTAGGGTAATGCTCATAATTCCATGGAAACTGAGAGACCTGGGTTGACTCACTAGCCTTTTCAGACCCCAGTTTTCCCAAATTTTTTCTTCCTTCCATACTGTATTTGCTGTTGCAACATAAATTATTTATATTTTAAAATGTTACATTCATTACAGATGGTAATGAGACTGCTAAAATAAGGTATTGACTCTATACTGCAGTGTCAAACTGATTTAAGGTTGTATGCGTAAATAAAAACCCAGGCCCTTCCTTTGCTTAATCAAACCTGGCAGGTCTGTTCCAACTCAGTTTTCCTGTAAATAACACTAAAGCTGAATTATTAGACTTGCAAAGTTGCTTCATCTGAAGTAAAGTGAGTTCTGAGCAATATGACTATTTTCCCCACTGTGAATCACATAAGGTGTCCTTCCCATGTTAATGGATAAGCTAGGTATCTGCCATGGTAGATCACAGGACAAAAAACACAGGAGGAGTTTATTACAGATAGTTGGTGGTACAGCTACTCTGACACCCCTCCACCCCCACCTTTGACAGAGCTGGCTTTATCCCTTTTGCTCATCATGGGCTGTACCTGGAGTAGGATTGTGTGAAGCCACCACTGAGCCTCCCCTACCATTCCTGCACCTTTCACACAAGGGTTTAATGAAACACCAGTCCTTTGATCTTGTCTCTCCTCCTAAGGTCTTCCAGCTCCAAAGCAGCCTACCCCCTTAAAGCAAGCCTGCTGACCAGCCTGTTCCAAGAAAGGGTATCCTACTTCTCACAGGTGTAAACAGTCTTCCAGCTGCATTTTTCTGCTGTAGGTCTGATGCATCCTTTCTGGTGTGTGAGTTCTTTGCTTGGGATTGCACTTGGATTTCATCATGTTTCGTGAGGTGACAGAACAGTACTCTCAAGCAGGGATCTGAGGTGGGGGAAAAATAGAGTTCCAGTTGTTTTACTGTTTGTTTCTTGTACATGCTCTTTCATCATTCCTTGCTAGAAAGGGTAAAACTATGGAAAGTGATGCTGTCTTGCTGTCACTTGTGTGGAAAGTCGGTGTGAAGGGTTGAGTAGACAACTGCTGTCCCCCCAAAATCAGTGTGTTCTCTTTTAGCATTGAGGTCATCTACCTATATAAAAAAATATATTGAAAAAACATGCAAATGCTGTGTCTATAAAATGTGCAGAAACAGAAGGCTACTGTTAAAAGGCTAAGACTGCACAACCTCCTCAGTGAGGACACACAGATGCAGCTGCATACTCAGGTCCTAGAAGGGATGGGAAAAACGGAAGCAGCTTTTGATCTTGCTTTACAGAGAAGCCTAATACAGTTTTAACAGCCTTAGCCATAGCTACAAGGATATGCTTCAGTTCCTTGAAGTGTCATAGGCTTCCTGCATGCTGCTCAGCTCTCCCAGTAGTAGCAAAGTAATATAACTTTCTCGGAAAGCTATCCAAAGGACAAATGCTCTTAAGAGCATAAAAATGTGCTACAGCCAGGCAAAACACAAGCATGCTATGGAAACTCCTCAGTGACCAGGTTCAGCAGGTGAGCAGAGTTTTTCTTTTTCTGCTGTTGCAGTGACTCACTGGTTTGCATGGCCACTCATGTTACGCTTTCTGAAAAGCTTTGAGTGCACGATTGTGATGATGAAATGCCTTGTCAGCTGTTTCTAATTTGGTTAGGTTTTTACTTTATCTCCCTTCCCTGCTTAGTGCCTTGATCTAGATGGACCTTACCACTTTAAAAGTAAAGTGGGACACAGGGATGTGAGACAGAGAGAAGAAAAAAAATTGTGAACTCTCTGCCCTGTTCCAAATTAATTAGAGCCAAAACCACCTCAAATACGTGTAGGAAGCATCTTAGAAAATGCTATTATTGCATTTAAACACTGAAACTAAAGTTTATGATGAATGATAAACGAAATCCTGTTTTAGCAGCTCTCTGTAAACAGTCATCCTGCATGAAAAAATTGGGTAAGAATACACAGGTGGAGAAAATGTAGGTATTCACCATCTTTCTACTGCCATGTGCACAACTTGCAGAATAAATGAACCCTCTAATGCTTGCCAGTGAGATTGGATGCCAGCACAGCTCCCTGGCCAGCTGAGTTTTATCAGCTAAAAAATAAGAAGTTCCTGAAGCAGGCTGCTGTGGTAACCTGCTTGGTGTCCCACTCTTTCGTATGCCATTGGTGTGGGCCTTGTCCTGCTGCTTGCTTTGTGCTCTCCTACTCCCAAATGTGTGGGGGCTCCTCGCTTGTCATGATTCCTTTAGTTTCTTTAAGATGGCTGCTCTCAGTAAGAGTATGCCCTAGTCTTGTTTGCAGCCAAGACACTGTTTTCCTAAGCTGCTATTCAGCGAGCCTCTTTCCACAGTGTCTAGACCGCCCTTGGAGGGAGCAGCGTGACTGCCTTCAGGGTGGTGTGTGCTCCCTGCCCAGCTCTATTGTTGAATGGGCAGTAGAGCAGCATAGAGTGGCTTCAAATGAAACCCCATGTTTTCCAAAGGTAGCAGAAGATCTGCAGCTGTAAGAAAAGCCTGTGTGGTGTGGGCCTATGCCAATTTACTTCAAAGGAAAATACAGATCATAAATGCTTGCACATGTAGTTTTCCAAGATCAGGGTACAAAGTCCAGGCTGTTGAGTTCAGTTAGGCCATGCCTCTCTGGTGCTTGATTTTAGCATACTGTAGCATTTTATGAGCTCTTTTTTTAGCTACCCCTGTAACATGGCCTTCAGAACCCTGAAAGTAACATCTTTTGGCTTATGGTTCCCCAAAGGGCTGTATTATCAGTCTGTAAAGAGAGCAAAGGTACCACTGTCTTGCATAAATAGGTGAAAGTACACCCATATAAAAACAGGACATTAAAGTCTATAGCAAATGAGAGGGAAAAGCAGTTACTGCTAATCAGAGTCTTGCTGACTCTATTCAAATACGGCTTTTTTCCTTAGCATTTGGTTTTTCATTAAGAAACCTCTCCCATTTCAAGATGCAACATAGCTTTTTGCAAAGCCTTAACTGTCCAAGAGGTTGTCTTGGAAAGTTACTACAGATAACTTGGTCTTCTAATACACATAGGTGTGGGTATGTAATGTTGCTGGTGAAGATTGGATATTTGCTTTTTAGTTGTGTCAGGTGACTGAAATAAATGTTGCTGGAAATGTGGGTCTTCGCCTCAGATTGCCCTCAGATCAGGTGGCGAGTCAGCTTTGCATATGAAACACCTTGGTGCAAAACTTCTGTGGAAACAAATCCAAATATTTTTTACCTCTAAGAAGTGAGAATAGGTAAATGCCAGCAAGGGAGCAAAATAGAGTGCAGGCACTGCTGTGCTTTATTAGGATTTCTTAGCCAAATGGCTCATCTACTGTCAAAATACTCACACTGTTGGCATAGGCCTTGTCTTCCTCCAAGTGTTAATCATGAAGAACACTTAAGGCCTGCGCTGACCTGCTAACATGGAACTGCAACAAAGGCCACATCATCTTTAGGATTTACTGTAGATTAGCTAACACATACTAAGACTGACTTTTTGTTTTTCCTAGTAAAGGCGAGACCTAAGGATCCCCAGATATCAGCCACCTCTGTGAAGTTCTGTTGCACATGGGATATTTTGCTGCTGCTGTAGAACTGACCAGGTGAAATCAAGGGCTCTTCCAAACCGCAGTGAAGTCCAGGATGAACACGTGGGTCTGAGGACAGGATGGCTTCACGCAGCCACTGCAGCAGGTCAAACTCTGGAAGATAAAATACAGGTAAGATTTCAATGGTCTCTACATTGCCTGCCATGAACAATATCTCTGTCCTTAAGTGAATGCTAGGTCGTGAGAGCAGTAATTCCCACTGTCCCTTACAAAACTAGATCTGATGTGGTAACTGTACTAGTAACGTGAATTCATGGCTCAGGATGTTGCTATATAGCTTCCCAGCACGAGGCACTTGCTTGACTGATTTCTTTACCCTTGTCAGTGTTCAGAATAGCTGTGCATCTATTTTAGCCAGACAAGTCAAGTGCAAGTTGTTTTTCAGGCAGGGTGACTGTGTACAGCAGCACAGGCAGAGAGAAGCTGGATTTTTGGAGAGCAGACCCTTAGTATGGGGCAAAATGCTCGCCTGCACTCTGATGCCGATTTTCTTCTTTATTGGCTGCTCCTGAGTCTGCAGACGGAGGAACGGTCTCCTGTGGAACGGCAGCTTTAGACAATTTTATTGGCTGATGATTCTGATCTTGCCTGGCCACCTTCCAGAAACACTGACTTGCCCGAGATGAGAGAGGAAGGTTGCTCTGCCTGAGGCTGTAAAGCAATTGTTTCGAGACCAACAAAACACCCATGCCTTGCTGCACAGTAAGTATATAAAGATAGGTCCATATACACACAAATATATGCGTAAAGTGCTTTATAATACAGTTGCTGACACCATTAAATGTGCAGCTCCGGTGGACTGCGTCTGGTTTGCTGCTTAATTATGTGAAAATGTACTTGGTAAATCGCTTGCTGTCACAAAATGCTCAATTAACTGTTGCAGTGATCTAAGTTGAAACACTGTATTTGCCTTCTCTGATTATTTCCTGTGCTGCAAGACATTGATTTAAGCTTTTTGCTATGAGAGAACAAAATACAGCTGCAAGATGTTGATCTTAAAATGTTTTCTGCAGGTTTATTCTTTTGCTGGTGGAAACTCAAAATGCCAGAGCTGCTTGCTAATATTTGCTCAAGTCTTCTAAAAATTAGTGATTAATCTTGCCTTTTCTTTTATAAGGGTAACTTCTGTGAACTTTGATGCTATAGATTTTTTTCCAAGTTGTGCTTTGCAACAGAGCAAAAATAGGGCAGAGCTAAGGAAGCGAACGTTTTTAATGTAGACCCCAAAGTGTGTGGTGCTCAAAGTGGCAGGATACTGCATTGCACCTACATCAGTTGCAAACAGCTCTCCGGATGAACATTTCTGGAGGAGCCTCCAAAACTATTGCTGCCTAAGGATTTGATGGTTGACCCATAGCACTAGAACAGATTGAAGGCATGCGGCTTTTTAGGCTGCAGCAACTCTATAATATTTAAAGATGCAGCTAATCCTGAGAGCACAGCATACCTGCTGCTTCTGAAGTGGTACCAAATATTTTACGTTTCACTCTAACAGCTTGCTGTGCCCCTAATAACCAAAGTGGAGTTGGAAACTGTGACTTCTTGACAGCTTTGGGAAACAACCTTTTATCACTGTACTTGTTCAAAATAGCTTGTTCTAATGTTCTGTTGTTCTTTGTTAGGAGAGGTGGGGAGGAAGAGGGGTGGCAGTGTTTTCTACAAATAGATCCCTGCTGAGTGTAGGACAGGGACAATATAGCATCCTGAGACAAAGTATTAAATTAAAGATGAGTAAGCCTGTATGCAGTCCCCAAACACTTCCTGAGCTAGAACTTTCCCTAACCTTTGTCTGTGTTTAGCACAACTGTGTTGATGGTCGTGATTCTTCTTCCTGAGGGACAAGGGGGAACCCGAGCAGCTTCATGTCTTGCCTTGGCTGGAATAGCTTTACAGTACTGTACTGACCTGGGATGCAATAGGCTCTTTAAGGAGTCAGAAATAGATGGCACGGTGTGGGCTGTAGCCTCTTAAAATCACCTGCACCACAGCTGCCCTTCCAAACTGTGGTGTTGTTATGTTTTGAGAACTATGGGAAGAGGTCAGAGTAGGAGGGCCAAGTTTTGCAGGTGGAGGAGAAACATGTATGTTGATTGGCAGCTGTAGTTGTAGGGGTTTCCCTATTATGTCCAAGTGGAGAGGACTTGGTGCAATTCAAGCTGTATTTCAGCTGCAGGAGGAAATAACTGTGTTGGACTGGCTCCCCTGACAAGCGGAATGGCAGTACATGAAGTCGTGTAGCCCCATTATCACCTGCAGCCATGACAATGAAATGGGACCTTAATGATGCAGCAAACGTGTTGTAGTATGACACAGTGCAGTTGTGCCAGGTACCATTGACAAACTTTGGTGCTATACCTTCTAAGCATTCATTTTGTTTGCCCTCTAAATTGTGTAAACTATTTTATTCTCACTCCTATGTTTCTGCACAACTCCTACTGCTGTTCTTGTTGGCTGAAGCTTTTAAGGGAGCTATGGGAAGCTGACATTCATCCTTCTTGGATTGAAAACATCCCTTCTAGAAATCAGAGGCACTGCCAATATATGAAAGGTGAAGCAGTATCTGCAGAAAAAGAAATACTGTGATTTTCTGGGATTTTGTTGTGGAATTTCAGTTAGGGCTTCTTTCAGGTGAAGATTTAAGCTTAATACATGTGGAGAACATAGTATTGACATATCATCTTGGTAATCTATTCACTCTGCTGCAAAAGTTGTTTGTGTTAATGGCAGACTTGCACCTGTGAAGTTGCAATCTGTGGCTGATGTAGTTGTAATACTAAAATGGAATGAAAAGGGGAGTAAACTATGTTTGAAGATGTGAATTTGGGTTTAAATAAGAAGTGGTTGCAAGCAAGCCATGGTAGAAACAGAGCTTAACCACTAAGCAGGATGCAACTTACCTGGGGAGGGATGCATGGTCCTCTTGATTCTCCAAAGGGCTTTTTGATACCCTGTTACTGTTACACCTCTGGTATGTTTCTGTGAGAGAGCAGTCTTCCAAAAGCATAAATACAGGCTGCTCATTTATTTTTTGAGCATGTGCAATCACTCTAGGTTCCATAACAAGCTGATGACTTCTGTCACAGTCAAGCCAAAGGTAGAGGTGGCCTCACTTGGGGCACCCATGGAATGGATATCAAAGGAGTGTTCCTTGTGCCTGCCCTGTGCCGGTGGCCTCTGTGAGCAGTATCAGGGAAGCAAGGGTGACTTGGGGCCCTGTGGCGGGGCAGGGGAGAAGGACAGGTCACATTGGATGTATTGCCCTTTCCTGACTTGCCCCACAGCTCAGAGGAGTTTGAAGGCTACGGCTGCAGCCAGCCTCAAAGCAGCGTGGCAGATATTCAGTGTTCTGCTGGTAGCTGTCTGGTGTGGTCTCTGCACCCGCCCCAGTTGCCTCCCTCAACCTTGTAAATGTGCCAGGATCCTGATCTCTCCTTTTCCTTGGAGTAGATAAGAGAAGGGCATTTCTAGCCCTTTTGCCTTGAGCGGGGGGGAGGAAGTGGAGAAAAGTGGAAAAATCTCAGAAGAGGAGGCAACTAAAAATATCATAAAGCTTGTGATTTTGTTAATGGTTATATTTGGCAATTCTGGAGAAATGGATGTGAGAGAAAACTATGATTCTTAGGCTTTTGAAAAACCATTTATTTGGAAATGTTTTGTTTTTAAATTAAGAGATGAGTGAAGAAAGTGGAAATACATTGATTTGTATTTTGACGATTTAAAATAGCTTTTGTGCGATGCTTTTTACAGCAGGTTAGTTCAGAATGTGGACTTGCACATACAGTAGTATTTTAAAGCACTTGAAATCCAGAATGACACGGAAACTGACTGCAGTGATTTTATTTTCATCTTGGTTTGCTTTGTGTTAGTTTGGATGAGAATTTTTATTTCTATATATGTATATAAACATAATCTTATTAACATGTATGTAAGTAGGAAGCTGGTAGGCAATGTGCTTACGTATATATCAGCATATTATTGAGCCATAATATGGAATATTTACTACCCATATCCATTTGTAAACCTGATGCGCTGTGAATTCGTGCTAGGAGTAATAAGATAAGAAACAGTTTATTCTCTGTGATACAAATAGACAGATCAACAATGGGAAAGAGAACTGGAATACTGTTCTTCAGTTTTAATTACAGCCTAACAAATGGTGCATTCATTTTTCATTGTTAATAAATGGACCATATGGCATCCTTTGATCACATGCTCGACAGCTTCTGCAACAGTAAGGAACTTATTTTTGGGGAATACAGAACATAGCATGTAATATGGGCTTTCTGAGCAGAGGATTGTCTTAAGAAAATGGACACTACCAGAAGGAGGTACCTTACTTAGGTAGCTCAGAGTTTCCCAGTCTGAATGCCTGGTGCATTTTGCATGCAGCTCAGCATCAGGGCCAGCGAATTCCTCATGTTCCAAATCAAATTGTGTAAAGCCAGAAAAAGTTTCCCCTCCCCCCAGCAAATTTCATTCTTTGACAGAACGTGTGAGGATGGTTTTTCCATGGTGCACAATTCGGATTCCAGGATGCCTGGCATGCAGGGACAGATAAAACTAACCAGTGAAGCGGGGAGGGGAAGGTGTGGAGTGGGGAAGGGTGTGTGTGTGTATTTAGAAAGCAAAGCAAAATTTGAACTTCTTTGTGTGTGAGAAATATGCATCACAAAAAACAATGTCAACCATCCCTTCCTCCACTCCCTGGAATAAAGACAATCTATTTGCTTTTAATCACAGTATTTATTATGCCTTTTAGAAACAAAACTGAAACCCGTAGCCAGCTGGAGACCTTCAGGAATATCTCCATGGAAATACCATCTTGGAAAGCAAAGCTTGCTGAAGTTTGCTCATTATTATCTTCAGAGCATTGCTGTTGGGGAGAAAACAGGAGCTGGGCGACAACTACTCTCCTTGTTTTCTACACCCACTGTCACAACAGATGGATGAGTGATAGGATCGCTCCAGAGCAACTCATGTCCTCTCTTCCAATGTAGCTCTTGTAGCCACTTGCATGTGAGTGGGCAGCCAGAGTTTGGGACTGGCTTGGTCTGGTGTTTCTACCAGGAAATGACACTGATTATGTGCAACATAATCTTTCATGCAATCTTACATGTTTACAAAATGTGCATGTATGTACAATCCTGTTTCCCTAAACACAAGCAGTTTCCTCCCTTCCAGTTTTCATGTGATCCTTCAAGAGGCAAGGAGATGCAGGAAGGAAGCAGGGAGAAAGAGAAGGGGAAAAGCCTGTTGGTCTTGCTTCGGGAATGCTTCATCAGTAACACAGCAACCTGCAACCACACATAACCTGCTACAACACTGTCAGCCCCCCTGCAGAGTCGTTTGAACTTCTGGTCTCCCAATAGCAAATGACCAAACTGCACAGACTCAGCCATTGCTCCGTATAAGCCAAGATTTGTGTCCCCTTAAATCTTTTGCGAATTATAGGTGCAACATGATAGCTTAAAGGCCTGGGCAGATGGTGCATTTCTGTACCATGCATCATTTTGCATGTGTGATGAAATGTGGTTGGCTAAATGTGTCCAGATGGGCACTGCTCCTTTGATGAAGAAATCATTAAAATGTGGGAATTTGTGGGAATCTAGGCTAAAATAAGCTCTCACATGGAGCATTAGTGCCAGGCACAAAGTTGAAAAAATCTTTTTCCACATATGTAACTGAATGGTGGGGTGAGACGGGCGGGACACCTTTCAAAGATTGTGTTATCATTTAAATTACTACTTTGTGGAACTTGAGTATCAAGCATGTAAAACACTGTGAAAACAAGGACTCTTGTGAACTTTCAGCCAATACTCCAGTGTGAATATATAAAATTCTTCCCTGACATACCTAATTTCTCCTTTCAGCTGTCTTTTTAGGAAGGACTTTTGAGGAAAATGTTCTATCTGACGTTAAATGTCTATAATTTTCAGGCTAGACTACTGAGGGATTATATACTTGTTATTTTGGTTTCCATTTTTAAGAGTTATGTAACGTTTCATAAATCCAGATGACGGGTACAGGTTTTATGGAATATATCATTTGCTATGTGGAACATATGCTGGTCACTACCTCTGTTCTTAGAGGCAGCTAACAGAAATGATGTCTGACAGGCTGGTTTGGACTCTGTGGGGTGATCTGCCATCTCAGATTCTTGTAAATTGCTGTAGCTCAAGATGGGGATAAGATATTTAAAGTTGTCAAAAGTAGCTTTAAAGCCCCTGGCTTTTGAACTTTTAAAAGTGATTGAGTCCTGTAATTCTTTTGAAATGTTTTTTTAGTCAATCTTCCTTGAATGAATAGAAAGCTCTTTATTTCTTGGAAGTAAAAAGTGCCTAACTTTGTCCACAAAGCATTGCTGATCATGAACTTGTTGAAATGTTAGATGTGAGGAGTACAGTTCAGAAGTGACTTTCTGAACTGGTAAGTTTGTTGGGGACAGTAATGGGTAAATGTCTCAACCTTTGTACTATAAATGATTACATTTGAAACTAAGCATGGGGGGCGGGGGGGAGTATGCTTGTATCAGGAAAGGAACAGTGAGCACTTGAATTATTTTTCCTTCTTCCAGAATCCATGCCAGAGACAGGAATTTCCTCGAGTACTTATATCATAGTAGATGAGGTTTTTACATGAAATCAACTTGCCTGAGCTACAAACCAAGCCTCATTCCTCTTGCCCTATTCATTATGGTGGACATCAAAGTTAAATGTAAAAAGGAAACATTGGTCAACCTCTTACTACCCTTTTGTGGTACAAAAGCTGGAAGGTGGATGGGAGGACAAAGATATGATACATGAAAACACGACTGATTTGTTTTCAAGTTTTATGGCATATGTTGGCTCCAATATATGGGCATCACACTTTTCATCAGAGTATCACAGAAATGCCATGAAGACACTAGATGGATGTGATTCCTGGATGAAAGGGAAGGTTACAAACTTGACCCAGTCAAGTTTGTGATATATATATAGACACCCACTGCAGCAGCTTTCACCAACACAAGCTCTGAGTCGCAGGTGAGTCACGTGGCTGTGTCTCAGCAGTTAGTCCCTACTCCATACTGCAGTTAAGCTGCACTGGCTTCTAGGAGGTTATTCCATCAGGTATTTGCATTGGTGCAACAGCTGTGTTTTAGGCTTTCCCTGAACACTGCAGAAGTGCACCAGCTAGTCCCAAGAAAAGTCTTTGTGTGAAGTTTTGATAGAGGATGGTTAGATTTCTGAAAAATAAAAGTGAAAGGGAAGTAACACCAAGTAGTCTGGGAGATGTCTTTCTATCCAGGCTTTATTAATGATCGTTTCCTACTGTGGCTTTGTGTATACATTTACTGAGCCCAGCAGAGCTATTTTCTTTGCTCTGATTTTGTTTCATAAAATTCCAAAGTATAGAGCCATCACTCATGCTTTCCAGGGGTGAAATGTTAGTGGGATGTAATTTAACCATAGGCAAAGAAGCTTAATTAACACTTACAGTTTGGCTTTGATAGGTGTGTTTAGGATACACTGTTTTGTTCTGTAGCAGCTTTAAAATTTTCTTTTCCATCTTTTCTTTTCCACTGTAGCAGTGGAAAAAGTGCTCATGTGCTGCTCTTTAGCTGTCATATGACCATGCAGCTCCACAGAGGGACAGGGAAGGCTCTGTTCAAGAAAAGTCAATGTATTTGGGGCAGAACTCAGCGAATTAGCTGGGAGCCTGTTTTTTTTCTAAAGGCTCATTTATGCCAACAGGGAGATCCTCGTGCAGCGTGAAGCAGCACTGTGCTGAACTCAACAGAGCTACTTTGTTTGGTGGGGGTTAAAAATCTGGTCCCAAGTGTGTGTGATTCTCTGCTTCTGCTGATGTAATTATAGCCACTGCTCCTGGGCAAGGTTTTTGCCTATATTTCCTCATCTCTTCCCTTTATGGCCTAGCAACCCAACAATGCACTGTTTATCCCCTTACTTTTTTGCTCACATGGGTGAGCTGGGTGTTGCTGTTTGTGTCAGCTTTGATGCCACAGGCTTGGTGGCAGTGAAAGCACAGCAGTACTGGTGGTGTTGCAGCCTTACTGCCTGCAACCGGGCCCCAGGATCTGGTTTGTCCAACTCAGCCTGTGCCACCATCTCACTGACAGCTCTCTTGGTTTGCCTCCATGTACCAAGAGTGTGCTTTCATCCTTGCAGCGCCGCATGTTGAAGAGGTAGGAGTTACTCTGAGATGTGTTTCCCTGCCAGCAGTGGTTCGTTGTACTATATTGAACTGGTTTGCTCCTTACGTATGGCAGCAGGAAAAGCCTGTCTCCATGCTGCTGCTTCTGCTCATCTTATCATTTTAAAAGACATGGTCTGTTTGACTAGCACTCCTTCTGTGTTTGTAGGTTAGACACAACTCCCTGTGGGTCAGCTTTACATCTTCAGCTATAAATGTAGGTCAGCTGGCTGCCATGCAGTATGTTCCTTATCCTTAAAAGCACAGGTCTTTGCACGTAACTTCATAGTACATTGCATTTGCTTGTCTTGTGAGAAAGCTCATTTTCCTCATGCAGTGAGTGGTTCAGCTCCTCTTGTCACATTAGCAGTCCTGACAGCAAAATATTTTTCAGCCTAGGTGTTCCAGGGACATAAAAAGAACATTTTCTGCTATTTCAATTAAGGGTTTTCTTGCCGCTTTTTTGGTAAAGAGCCACTGATCTCAGATCTGTTAATTAAATTAATTACTATAGGGTGTGACAGTGCTTATAAATCAAAGCAAGTCCTTAAAATTTTCTGCTGTGCTCAGGGTCTGTCGCTTATGATGCTAAACTTCAGGTTTGCCCATTCCTGCATCCTAGCCAGCCCATCAGAGGTATGAGGTCTAGATGTGAAAGAGATTCTCATGAGCTCGCAAGGAGCCACTTGGGTTCAGTTACACTGCTGAAGGACCTGCACACATTCGGTTTATGTATCCCTGCTTGCAGGCTCTAATTCTAGATAATATACTTAATATACTTTGAATTTTTTTTAGCCCACTTTCCTAAGAAATTGAGGCTTATGCAATCCTTAGGTGAAAGGAAAAAGCCCCAAAAGATTTCTCAGAAAAGACAGCACAAACCAGCCAGTGGGTTAATGAATCAGAAAATGTGAGAAGTTTCACATGGAAGAAGGTGGGTGGTGTGGAGCTCTCTTTGTCCATGGCTGCAGGGTCCTTCCAGCTGCTTGTAGTATCATGACAAGGTAGCCAGAAAAACAAGCCTAGTCTGTTTATAATATAGTAATCCCTCTCTTCAAATATAAGATAGGCTGGCAGAAATCTTAGGGCAGAATTGTTTCTTTAACAAATGGAAACTTCATTTAAAAAATAATTTTTCCCTCCCCAAACTGGAATTTCTTAATAACTCAGACATGAAATATTACTGTTTTATTGAAATTAATTTATTTGGCTACTAGAAAGAGTAGAAAAAAATCAGGTAAAACTAAGAAAAGGGGTTTTTTTAAAATGAAATGCCTTGCGTTTTTTTTTGAAAATAGCACTGTATAGTAGAGTATTGAGATTAAATGAGATTAAGTCAAATCTCATTAAAAACTACTTGGTTCCATTGCTTCAGTAGCATGATGCTACTTTATCCTGCTCATGAATCTTCAATTCACTGCTTTCTTTTTTAAAACTCTGTCTTCTCCTTGAGCACAAAACAGAAATGCAAAACCTCACATTGGAAACTGAAATCCTAAAATTCTACTGTAAAAAAAATAATCTGCTCAAGTGCTGCCAATTTAATAAGTCATCTTCAGGACCTCTTCACTTAAAAGAAAAGAAACTCTTAAGATATCTATCTATCTGACCTGTTACCTCTGAGATAGGCTGTTCTTCCTGGAAGACTCTCGAGATAAGACCAGTAGCTAAACCTTTGAAAAAAGGAAGCTCAGATTTTGGGGCAGAATTTTGCCTGGTGCCATTCAGTGGGATGCCGCCAAAGCCGGTCAAGTTCACCACCCAGCAGGTATCCAGCCCCATGAACAGGTATCAGTGACATTCATTCATCACTTAAAAGATCAGTGCCATTCAAGCTTCATTTGACAGTAAGTAAATACCTGGTGCTTGCAGAGAAGTTACCTTTTTCTTGCAGCAGAAAATCAGGCAATTGGAATTTGAACCCATTTTCCTGTACAAAGTTACAGGAGAATAAATGAAAATTATGTAGCATTAAATGTGGATTGTCTTCATTGCTTCCCCATAAGAAACAAAAGACACTTTGTATCTGACAATATATATAAAAATCCTGTCTTTTTTTCCTCATCTCCCTAACCATAAATAGTAAATCTTGCAGAGAAACTCTATAGATCTTAACAGACATTTTCAGATGGGGAAGGAAGCATTGCTGGTCAGATGTTAGAGCACTGTCTCAAGGAAATGAGGGGGAAAATCTGATCACGGGCCAGTTGCTGAGAATATATTACCAATCTGGAGGTAGACAGGCTGCCCAACCTGCAGTGGAAAGCAGAGGAAAGCTGGTCCAACTTGGCCCTGGGTCCTCCATCAAAAAATTACTGACAGGGTAAGCTGCAGCTTTCTGCTTTGATGCTACTTGCTCTGCCAGCCAGGGATTTGCTTTTCCCTCTGCCCCTCGTGGTGCAGCAGGATGAGGTTTGCCAAGTTCATTAACTTCCTCTGGAAAAGGCATTTCTGGCCAGCCATGGCTGGCCAAGATTTATCTGAACACTGTCAGAGCTGAGACGGTTTTTTGGCTCTTTAGGAAGACACCCTGATGTTGGCTCAGCCTGCATCAGCCGGACCACATCCCAAAAATCTCTGGGGCGGAGGGGGAAAAGGCACCTCTCTGGAGAGTCTGACTAGTTTTGCATGCACAAGGATCAGCCAGGTGCAACACAAGAGTTGTGCAGTGGCTATGCAGACCTTCATGAGCAATGAGGTGTCAGGAGTTTCTTCCCTAGAAGGACTCTGCAGAGCCTCTCACCCACTCCTCTCATGGTGCTTCGCTGGAAACACACCTGCTATTATAATCTAGTAAATAAATGTGAACTAGACCTCATTAGGAGTTTTGATGGGTCTAAGCTCATTCAGGGCAGCAATCAGACTGTGACCTAACCAAGTCATCCCTTCTTTTACTCCTCCAATAACTACCTGAAGTTAATTTGCTTTCATTACAGGAGTCTATTTGGGCAGCAGTGAGGATGAGCAGGGAACAGATGTTCAGTAAGCAGCAGACACAAGGAGAAGACAACTTTTTCTAGTGACTGCTGGAACATTCTTGAATGGTGATGGGGAAGGTAGCTGAGCATTTTTTATTACCATGAACACATGCATGTCACAGGAATTGGGAGTGGGGAGGATCTGCCCACTTTCTTGTCAGCTGAGGGCCAGGCTAGCAGCCATGGATGCTAACAGTGGCCATTACAAATCAGACTCTGTCAAGGTTTTGGAGACAAAGGGAATGTGCTCACAGAGCCAGAGCAGTGACCTGAAAGGAAGCAGCAAAAGCTCTGCTGGCACTGGCAGCAGATGAGATGTGGGTCCTAGAAGAAGGGTGTTAGGTCAGGGCTGTCTGGCTTTCCTGGAGATGGGCACAGGAAGTAAACTATGCGTTTCTGTGTGGCAACATCTGTGTCCAATGAATGTAAGAGGAAGGGGAGGAGGGACTCTCCGCAGGCATCCAAACCAGGCAAGCTGAAGCACGGGAAGGAAAGTCAGGTGCAGCTGGTTTTTGGAGTCTTCTCACCAAAGACTGCAGTTTGGGAAGGACAGTGGTGGATTGCTTGTGAGCAGTCCATCTGCCCTCCTGCCAATGCCAGGAGGAGCTCCTTTCCCATGCCACCTGACTGCAGCCCCTGGATACTGGCAGCACATAGGAATAGCTGAACAGCTTCCCTCCCTGTGGCTTTTTCTGGGAACCAGTAGCAGTGGAACTGCCTTAGCTCAGCCCAAAACCTGGGATAATTTAGCTTGCCTCACAAGACTAATTCAGTTAGGTGGGAAGTAGCATCTGGAGGCTGTGCTGCTGTTTGCACTTGATTTACCCCAGCTGTCTCTGCCCAGCACTGCATCCTGCTGTGGAGAGCTCTTATCAGAGACGACAGCACCGTCAGAGGCTCTGCTGTCTGGCATTCAGTACTGGCAGTGGAGGATAAGCAGATAAACGTAATCTTTACATAAAAGAAGGTAATCAATCACTGGAACAAGTTACCAGTGCTTGTTGTGGACTCTTCACCACTTAAAATTCCTAAATCAAGATGAAGTATGTTTTTTTAAATACAAAATACATATGTATGAGTGAGCTCAGTGACATCTTCTGGCTTGTTCCAAATAAGAAGCCAGACTGTGATCACAGTGATCTTTTCTGGCCTTATAAAAATTACTTTATACATAATTTATAGAGTTATAATGAATATTATAAGTATGTTATTAATTTTCTCTTGAAAGTTGTCTACTCTTGTGTCTGAATCCTTCTGACATGCAAGTGCATTCATAGGTAGTTAATGTGACCTTCATTTATTATGACACAAACCAACTAACATTTTTCCAAGTATTTCATCATTTCCTTGTAGAATTAAGTAGGGAAAGCTGAAGTCTTGGAGTCCAGAACTGCTGAGGAGCTGGGGACCCAATGTGAAAAAAGTCTCCTTAATATCAGAAGAGTTTAGCATGACTAAGCATGAATTTTAATAAAATCTGGATTTATGCAAATTAGGGGACTTTGGATGGGGAGCCAAAATCCACTGAACAGACTGGGGGAGCTTCCCTGGAAAAGGTTTCACCATGTTTCAGGCCCTTGCTTCTGTTCCATACACCTGCTCATTGCTCCTGGCTGTGGGAATCCGCAGAAACATTTTTTAAAGGTGATAGGCTGAGTTTTGCTAGGATGTGTCTATGTGTAGGTTACTAGTGAGTTCAAGGAGGCAGATCACTTGGGCTGCTCAGAGTAGAGTTGGATCTGGGGTTTCTGGCTTTATGGTGGACTCCAATGCTGCTTTTCCAAATGCTTCAGCAAATATGGGATTGGGATGGAGCTCCACTTTGGAGGGGACTGACACTGGAAACAGGGGTGTCTGCTGTGCCAGCACACACTGCAGATGGAACAGGAGGGCCAAAGACAGCGAACTTTGGTTCTGGGCAAGGTGCCACAAGACAGGAGCACACTTCTGCAGGGCTCTCCTGTATTTGTAGTCAAGGAAGTTGGTAAACACTCTGTTCGTGGTTAAGCGTGTTGTCTCGTTAGGGACTGCCTCATGGAAGAGGAGCCAGTTGTGTCCCAAAGTAAAATACCTTTTTCAGGAGCTGTGCAAATTAAATTACTACATTACTTTAGACATTTTTCCAGTGGTTATGAATTCCTTGGAGATGCTTTGCTTTATTAACAAGAGGAGTGTGTGCTCTGCCAAAAGCTGGGTAGAAATAGGTTACCGATTTCTGGAGGATAGGATTACAAAAGCCTTTGCAGCTGCTAAAGTATAATTTAAACCTTTTCTGCCTGAGCTTTGCAGGTGCTATGCTTGTCAGGTTGGCTCCTGGCCTAAGAATGTCAAACATCAGCTCTTACACACTCATTTTTTGCCTTGTGGTTTCCTGGTGCACCCATAGAGGGAACACACCGCTCTGTGCTCTGATAGGGGTCCCAATAAAGGTCAAAATATGCAAATTTGGGTCTACTGTAAACTCTTTACCAACACTTTTATAAACTCACTGAACTGAATTGTCAAGTGTAATAAACATGTATTATTCTACTGAAATTATTTCCAATGACTTCAGGTTTTATGCCAGGCATAGATAAAGCCAGCAACATAGTGAAGTAAATTCAGAGAAATGGAGTTCAGTTGGTTTTAATTTGGGCAATAGAGCCCTTCTCTTCTATCAAACAAAAGACAGTCAACTCTTTAGCTGTTTCTAGACATGCCCAGAGGCACCACTGGTTTTACAGCTTGATTTTTAACTTCTTTTCACCTCATATTCCCTCTGCTTTGAAGTGCAATGTACCCTTAGTGTTGTCTTTTAAACTGGCAACCCTATTCTCTGGCCTCACACTAGAAACATTTTTATTAGATTATATTCAGCATTGTCATAGTTTAAAAACTTTATTTTGCTGGACTGCAGCCTCAATCACAGGACAGTGTGTGTTCCATGGCCCTGTGTAGGGTCTATGGAGGGAACGTAAGGATAGCTTGTCCCAGTTCATAGCAATCCTGAGATTGCAACCAAGATGCTGACTCCTCACGCAAGAAAAGACCTTGACAAGGAGGTTTTATTCCTGATTATTGTCAGTGCCTTCCCTTGGTCAGGATTGAGGAACCAGCTGTGGGGAAAGATCCTGGAAGAGATAAGATGTGAAAGAGGGAAAAACTACCAGGATCCCGTTTAGGAATACTTGGGCAGTTCTTGTCCCTTTTCATATTACTTTTTAGAGACTGAATTTTGCTGTATCTGTGGATTAACACTGGGGTAAGAATTAATGTCTTTATTTTTCTTCAGTGTGTTATGGGAAAAGCCAGCTTTATCTCCTTCCCGTGATTGTTTTTAGGATGGTGCAGAAGCCTTTGGCATAAGGAGGATGATTTCCCAGCGAAATGCAAAGTCAGGTCATATACCTGGTTCTGGTTCCTTCTCAGCTGGCTGTCATTCTGTGCAGCAAGGTGCCAAGCAATGTTGTTTTTAATGTCTTGCTATTAACAAAAGGCAATCAAACTAGTTTCTGAGAGCTCCATTTTTGAGGAGCTGCTTTAAACCCCTTCAGTTAACTAGAGTTTCCTTGTGGTGATATGAAATCTGATAAACCTCTGCATAAAGGCCTTAAGATCTGTATCTTTAAGCATGGCTTGTTACAGGCAAAATTAAATCACTGGAGGAAGCCCAGCTCTCTTTCTGATCGCACTCCTTTAAAGAACATTGATTTTACACTTGAATGTAATCAATATAACATTCTCAGAACTTTTGGCATTAACATGAATGTTCTCCCACTGAAGTCAGTCATAAAATGATACTTCATTTCAATAAAAACATGTCTAAAATGCCATGTCAGAAAAGGCAAATTTTAACTCTACAGAAGATATTTTACCTTGTCAGGCTAGCTGAGAGACTTTTTTTCTGACTAAACTCCTGTTTAGTAGGAATCTCCCAATAGTCAGTGGAGAGTGAGCATTTCCAGGGGGCAAATCATTGTACCCCTTAGCGATGCCCTTTTAAAAACAGGATTAGCTACACTGAAGATCTGAGTCACAGTGTACTGATGGGGGTGATTAAACCTTTGGCTAGATGGCTATAGTTGCCTGAGGTTCACTCCAAATGGGTTTTTTTGACCATATATGCTTAGATACTTATAGAAAAAGTTCAACTTAACCAGTCTTTCCCTGTCAAAATGTGTATATACAGTTGCAGTTCATACTAGCAGGGAAGAGAACTCTCCGCCATCCTTTAACAGCCTTCACCCTGATCACCTTAATCGTGGCCAATTTTCTAGGCAATGAGTGCAAACAACACAGCCATTTGTGTTTACCTTTCCCTTACACATTGCCTTCATTACTTAAGATGTTTTTCTCCTCCTTTTTGTTGGCTTTCTCATCTATACTCCCAGAGCGCCATGAGCTCTTGCAAGGCAGTGCTGGTTGAGAGCTTAGTGAAAGCACGTCTCAGACCTGCTTGTCTCAAACACCTGTGCTACAGTGACTCTCCCTGGTGCTAGTGGGTGTCATGCACCTCAAGTCTTGCATGCCATTTTGAAAATATCAGAGCAGATTTAGTCTTCTAAGGCATATTGTGCTTCCTTAATTTCTTGGATGATTTCCATTTCTGAACAATGTGCTAATTTCTGTGCGTTTAAACCACTTGCCTTGGAGAGCAGCAGAAAGAAGCAATTTCCTGTAGTTATTCTGTCATTTCCATTCTAGTCAGGGCTAGAAGTGAGTGAATCTTATTCAGCAAAAAATGCATATTGAAAATCAGCAAAACACTTTGCAAATTTGTGTGGATTTTGCGAATAATTCAGGGAAAAGGGGGAAAAAAAAGTTTTATCACAGTATATCCCAAATCTTCTTGAACAGTATATCTTTTGTTATCTTTAAGTTACCTGTAGACCCAGGTAATTTTCTCTGGTCATGAATATGTTGCTTTTCAGTCTTCCTGCTTTCTTCTTTCTTTTTTTTTTTTATCTGCTCTGCATGAAACACCCATTATGACTTTGCTGAAAGCTAAGGCTCTGAGCATGACACATTGGTGTGCTATGTAAAGACATCAAGCCTGTCCTGCACAAGGTGCCCTGAGTGCCAGAGAAGTCACGTAGCTCTGGTGAATGTTGCCAGCGAATCCTGCTTTTCAGCTGGGTTGGCACAGAAGCTGCAGTGCTGGTATACATTGAGGTGCAAGACAAACTTGCAGCTCCCTGCCTCAGCCCTTGTAAAATGGCCACCATGAGTCAGAAAAGCTCAGCCTTGTCCCGGAACAACTTCCACAAAGAGGAAGTCAACCTTCAAAGACACACACTGATGTGCACACACCCATTGCTAATTTGGGCACGGTAAATATCATCCTGACACATCTATTGGCTTTCTCTGCCACACTTTCTGAAGGACAAGAGAACTGTAGCACAGGTTTAATGGACAGTGTTTCTAACAGGCAAATTAAATGCTTCAAGACTGCAGAAAAACTAGTCACATCCTCTTCTCGGTGCTAAAATTTCTATATAATCCTGACTCCAAAAAAAAAAATTACATGAAGTTATAGTTTTGGAAATATATCTAGAGGTAGGCTCCAAGGGGAAGATTCTTTAAGATTATTTCTATTCTTATAATCAGATACCTGGGGAAGGAGAAAAATCTCTCTGCAAGAGTATAAAGTGCTTACCAGATAATGAAATGGATTCAATATCAGGAATGTTAAGTGACTACATTATGTTCTCCATTAATTCACTTTGCACTCATTTGTCTTGAAGCCTTTCAAAAGAGCTAGTGATTGGAAAGATGTATCTCTTGAAAGCATAAGGATTTATTGTTGAAAAGTGTCTGTTGCTAACAGTCCCATGTGACAACCATCTAATTGTATCGCTGGTAGCACTGGGGTCTCACTTTTTTTTAGTAATTCCAAAGTTTAGTTATATTAGCTTCTATTTATACTAGTCAGTCTCTTCGAGGCTGGAATAATATTCCCTCTCTAAAAAACTGTTTCAGGGAGAAAAGGGCCATAGGGAAAATGATAGAATTGTGTATTCTGGGGAGAAGTTTGTCTCAGTCCTAAGGCTAGCACAAAGATTACAAATCTAAACCTTCCCAGCAAAAGCCTTCCCAGCAAAACCCTGACAGCTGTCCAGGTGTGGGTTCCTTGTGTAGGGCTGTATTTCACTGCACAGGGCATTTCTGGAAGATGTGCCTACAAGAAAAATCAGAAGCATTAATGTGCAAAAATAGCACTTTCCCAGTTTGTTTGCTTAGTTTTTTTAATCTCACCCCCAAAATTTTCTGGAAGTCACATGTTGATATCTCTAAACATGAGACAGCCGAATCACTATGAAGAAGCTGGCCTAAAGTGAGCTGCGATGGTGACCACAGCAAGCCTGATGCCCAAGAGAAATGTCTAGTAAAGATAAGAAGGACACACAATTTACCAGGTAGAAGACAGCATCCTAAACAGAAAGCATTGTTCTCTCTTATTTCCTCCATGCTGCCTGCATCTTGGATCCAGCCCTCAGCTGGGAGCCAAGGGATGGTCTTTTTCTTCCACTTTGCTAAAGGAGCATGGAGCCCAAGGTGAGCAATAGCCCTCAAAGTGTCTTCCTGGTAAAGGTGCCTCTCATTGCAGGCTTCAGAGAGCAAAACTTTGTCCAGACTTTATGCTAGGCATTTCTGGAGTGTTTTTGATGGCTTGTCTCTCTTTTTTTTTTCTTTTTAAAAATCTTGTTTCTCTACAGAGCTTTGGACTACATTATACAGAATCCAGGAAAGGTTAAGCATAGCATTTTCCCCCCATCAGCATGGGGAGATAGGCCAGCATCTTGAAGGCAGTTTTCCTCAGTATTTATTTAAACCTTTCAGCTGTAATAGCTCCACATGTGGCTGTGCTGAACCAGAAGTGCCAAACTAATTTTTTACAGGTGGATAAATGAGGTGCCTTAGTGTTATCACATGTGCCAGGTTTATTGCAACCAGCACTGTAACATATTAGATCAAGCCATAGTCTCTTTTCCTGTGCAAGAAAGTGAGGTAGAATGGATGAGTGTAAAGTACTGTTGCTCCTGAGATGTATTTATTCTAGGAGGCTGGGGTTCTAGTAGTGCTGAAGTAGACTTTATCCTGCAGGTCAGTCCAAGCCTGTCCAAGACTATGAATATTTAGGTTCTGAGTAATTATTTCAAAGATTTCACTATTTGAAAGGTTACAGCTCCTGGGAAGAGGCAGGGTTTCCATCTGCACTCCCAGTGCAATGTCATACCTACTGTAATTTTTCTTCCCTAGAATGAAGGGTTTGACAAAACTAATGCATGTTTTCCTTTCTCTGGTATTTTGGAGTGGTTTAGTGCATAAGTACATTAGTGATGATTCTCATTTACAAAGAGAGTTACACATGCTGAGTTTCATCAAGGCTTAATGACAAATGTCATGGACTAATCACTATCTTCTTTCTGTTAATTGTTAATGATTATGTTTTCCACTATTACCCAATTGCACACACCACCCAGACTTACTAAGGTGTGTATCTTTCTCACCCACCCAAGGCTGGCTTCCTCCACCCATGTCAGCCTCTCACTTCTCATCATCTCACATGGCAGTTTTCCTCTCACACTCTTGCTCCTGCACTTTGTTCCTAGACTCTCCCACAGATGCCCGTTGTGGATGTGCACAGCAGTGGGGAATAGTGGCTTGCTGCTCTGGGAGGTCTTGCCTGGGTGTTTGTGCTGGGGTAATTAACACTAAACAGTTCCATGGTGTTTAGTCTAGTACAAACAGAGAACAAAAAGGAGGTCCTTCCCAGAGCATGGGTTTGACAGGGACATGCAAAGGGTTTTGAAAATGGTCTGGTCCACATGGGTCTTCAGCCAGTGTGGCATCAGCTAGACATGTGAAGCTGGTATCACTTCTCAAATCATTAATCTATAAGCCTGAGGTGCTCATAGTAGATTTCCTTCCTCCCTCAACAGTGTCACGGGAAAGGTGACTTTTATTTGGCTTTTTAGAAAGGGTCAGATCCTGAATATGGGGATGATTTTGGTAGATGGGGTTTCTCCTATAGAAAACTCATAGAGGATTTTCTGTTTCTGGAAAATTACAAGTTGACTCTTCTGACTGAAGAATGACAAATTATAGCATGGAGAGGGAAAAGAAAGTGAGGATATGTTACACTGGGTTGCCAAGATTAGAAACTAGCTCTGAAACAAGTTGTAGATCTTGTTATGTTCTTGACTTACAGGGCAATTTAAACATTGAAAGTTTATCTATTCTGCTATCCATGATGTTGGTATCAATTAGTGTGCTCTTTTTTGTAGCAGGTAAAAGTAGTGGAATTGGGGGGGGTTCCTCTTTTTTTTTTTTTTTTTTTAATGTGGTTTTCTTAGATATTGTTCCAGTTCTTGTGAGTTCCAGAAATCAGTGTGTTATTCTTCACTGAAATGAGCAATGTTAAGGCATAACCCATCTCATAACGGGGAGATGTCTATTCTCAGCTCCACTTCAATGGGAGTGAAACACATGTTGAAGTGTTTTGCTGAATTGTGGGGTTTATGATTTAGACATGCAACATCCGTTCTGATGTTTCACAGCAATAAGACTCTAAGAATATCTGGTCAGCCTGAATAACTCCTTGCAATTGCCAGCTGCTACATTTGTCTCTAGAATCAGTTCATGCTATTCATTAAGTATCTTTTAATGTTATGCAACAGTTTGCTGCACTGTAGCTTTTTGTCACAAGAATTTGGGCTGTATTTTGGCCTCTGACTCCTTTAGTCATTGTCAGATGATGAGAACCAGGAAATGGCCAAAAAGACAAATTCTCTTTATGATAACATAGGACAGCAGCTTTTCTTGGTAAAAGATAACACCATTTGTTCCAACTGCTCATCAACAGTAGCAATTTGCCTTCTATCCTGGAGTACCTGATTTTGACCTCTTACTCTTCTTTTATACCAGTGTAGTTTTAAGAGCCTTAGCAGATTTTTGATTTAAGCACAAATGGAGCAATGTGATTAAACACACGTTGATTTCAATCAGGATGAAGCCTGTACTTAAAGCTAATTATGTACTTACATATGCTGCTGAAGATGACTTTTCCACTGATTTATGCAAGGGGAAAATTGAGCCCAAAAATACATATGAAATAAGACAGGTATCTATTTCTTTTGAGATAACATTTGCAGTCTCCTCTTCCTTTCCCATTTCTCTATACTAAAAGATTACATTTTTTTGGATTTCCAGACACTTGACGATGGGGTTTCCTGCAGCTATGCCCATGTCCCCAGATTTATGCCAATGAATCTAATCCATCTGCTTTCCATCTTTCCTTAGCAACCTCGCTAGATTTACAGTCATGGTTTTGTTACTAAAATTCTATTTAGGTTTTTGTTGTTGTATCTTTTGGAAAGATGGATGTCTGCAGAAATTGATGACTGGGTACTTACTGCTGGCACAGAGCCTCTGCAGGATATATGCCTGACCCAAGCACTCTCTGCTCACCCCTTTGCAAGTGCAGCCACCTCCTCTGCTCTGAAGACATGGGAGTATCGAGGGGAGGCCAAAACCCTTTGGGCTTTCAGAACACACTCTAGTATTGGAGCACTTTACCTGTTTTCCACTGCTCTGATGCTTTCCAAAGCACAGGGCCGGACCCTGTGTGGGCAGACTGGGAGACCTGCTTAGCCATGGCTAACCTATGCAAAATCAGATGGTGCTTCCAGCACGTTCCTGCCTAACACTCTGTTTCCAGGATTGCTGTGCTGCAGTCATCATTGCTGTTAGTAGGAAGAGGCCCTCTTGCTGGCAGTTGTAGTAGAGCAAGTGAACAAAGCCCAGAGAACAATTTATCTGTTAATTTCCAAGCGTGGTGCTTTGCTGAGGATTTATATGACTTTGTGGCTACCCCAGACTAGTAAATAATGCCTTATTGTAAGATGTGGGAACCTTCCCCTATGCCAGATCAACTTACAGTCCCTTACAATCTGCAATTGTGGAGAAAACAAAGATAACCTTTGCCCAGAAGTCACTGGACTGCTGTGATCAGGACAATTCATTCACCCCTTATCTTGAAGTTTATGAAAAACACACTACCTTTCCTTTTGAGTAGTGATAGTCAATGGCAAATATTCACCCAAAAGGTATAAATCCATAAACAGGCTCTCTGGTACACTGCCTGGTAAGTCATGCTGAGTGTGATTATAATTCTACCCTAAGCCTTGGTGCTTCACTGCATGCTCTTGAGCTACTTGTTAATATCTGTCCAAGCAGTGCCTAAAATATGAGCACACCAGGATATGTGTTAATAGCCAAATGATGTGCACCAGTTGCATACGCTTCACTGGGCCCAGAGTCAGTGTAGGCAGCTCAGTCTGCTTTGTCTGGCCACGCTTTTTGTCTTCCCCAGGCGGATGCATCCCTGCAGGTGGGGCAGAGAGACACATCGCATCACAGGCAGCCTATGCAATATGCACAGGCAGGAGGCTGCAGCCCCTTCAGTACATTTACACTTGGGGACACAAGTGTAAATTGTGTACCTGCACAGGTATACCACCAGACAGCAGAAAGGGATTCTCTTCTAAGTCATTTGCAAAAAGAAGGCATAGCCTGGTTTTGAGGGTGGAGACCCCAAAGGACATGACAAGAGGCTCTGAGGCTGGAGCATACTGGTCTGGGAAGGTGCACCCCAGCCCTTTTTCTGGGCCACTAACCAATAGCTTTTCAGCTCCTGGTGAACCGGTGCTTCCAATAGAACAAGGCAGGATCAGCCTATGGCAAAGGTTGCTAGTAAGAGAGCTCTAAAAAGAAAAATGTGCAGAGCCCTTAAGGACAGCTGAGAGCAATTTTTAAAGAGGTCAAATGTGAATCAGTGTTTTGCATTAGAATCCTTGTACTCTCAAGAGCTGCTTTCATTCTGTGTCTGTATAGAAACAACCCAGCATGCTGGAGCCCCAGGTTGGGTCAGGCTTCCTCAATGTTAGGAGTAAAGAATAATCAGAAGATCCTGTCTCTTTCAAGTAGAAAAGCCAGAAGACAATCTTGTTGAGCATTCTTGTTATCACAGAGTTTTACAATTTATGTGGTATTTGTCTTTTAACCCTGAAAAAATAGGGGACAACAAACTGTTCAGATGTGCAGGTAGATCTGATATACTGAAAGAGCCCAATACTCAGGAAAGCTCTCTGTGGCTTCCAACATACAATCTTGCCTAAGTAAAAACAATCAGACTTTTGCCCAGAAATATTTGGGGATTTAGAGGAAGGAGTAAATGTTCTGGTTTGAAAGGAAAGCAGGGAAGTTTTGAGAGACAATGTTTTCTTCTGAGTCACAAGAGGGCAACACCCAGACCTGGCCCCATCTGTTTAGCAAGAACGCAGCTACTTATGATCCAAGCAGTAATTGATGCTGATCGAAGCAATTTCCTTAGGATCCAACCCTGCCCTTTGGGACTACACACTTGGATCTTCAGGTGGCCAGGGAAGAAGTATATGGGGATCTGTGACTTCTTTGGAGGGACAGGATGAGCACAGACACCCAGGGAACTCTCTCCTTATTTTTAACTTTATGACCGTGTACTGAGGAGCTTTTAACATCTAGGCAAACAGCTCAGCCTTTGGCTGCTGCAGAGAAGAAATGAAGGGAACCAATAGCACAGCTATTCTTCGGGCCTCTTCTTTTTAAGCTATGCATCTATCCATGAGTTACATTAGCATCCTTCCAACAGAAGGACATGGATCATTAATGCACTAGTCCAGAGGAGACATTGTGAGTGACAGCTTTCTGCTTTGATTACAAATCACATTGTTTCTGTTGCATACTGCCAACCTTGTTTGTGGTGCTCATCTGTGCAGCGCTCTGCATTTATAACAAGTAAATTCTCCAGGCTCCAATGTGTCATGCTACATACACCCTTTATGAGGAATCCCTACAGTTTCAGGAAGATGTGCTGTGATGAAAGCAGTCACCGTTGGGCCAGCACACAGAAAGAGTTATGCAGAGTAGCTTAACTTGTCAGCACACTAGAGCAGGTCATGCTGAGGTAATGGCTAGTGCTGACCCTCGCCCTTTGGGTATGGAGTGCCTTATCTGTGACAGTGTTGCAGTACTGCCAACTGCCCTGAGTGGAGAGGATGCCCTTCTCCTGGTTTACCTTTTGTTTACATCAGATAAAAGCATGCTGTGTGTCAAACTTGAAGACCACTGCAGATTTTAAATCATTTTTTTCACCCACTGTGTGTGTTCCCATTGCAAAACAGTTGCTGCACAAGACACGAAGAACTGTTGCCCAAAGTGCCTGTTGTGACATTAAACAGTTATAGATTAATGAACTAATAAACAGGCCAGGGACAGGCAGACTGAAAATGCCAAAAAGTACCAGATAGATCACAGTGTGATCAAAGGTAAATTTCTTTGAGATGGAGTATATACATAGGAAAATCAGACGTTTCTACTGTTCTGAGTAGCTGTAAATTACCACAGCATCGCCAAATTCGGGGGTTGTACATGCATGAGTGCTCAAGATCAGACCTTTTTGCTAAATGTGCTTTCTCAGCTAAGCTCCAGCCTATTCAGTGAATTAATATCCTGCCTAGAACAGCCTGCTTGTCTTCCCAGCACGTTCCTTTGAGAGTGAATAAAGAGGTGTCATTCCCCCTGTGGATGGGGTAACCTCCCTGATTGCCTCTGTGCTCTGCGACTGGGTTTGCCTGAGTGTATGAATTATAGTCCAGCTCATTACAGTGTTTCTGACAGAGTGAGATGCAAGTGTTGTGCCTTGGGGTCACACCACAGCTGCATCTGAAATTTGCCCTCAAACAATAACAAGATCACTCTCAGTGAGAGTAAAATATTTTAATATAAACTTCCACCTCATCTTTACTGCTCTTACAGGGAGGATCTAGCTCTTTAAGTGAGACTTTTTTTCCCCCCAGTGAGCAATTTCACGAAATCAAAATACGTGGTAGGAGAAGTGAAAGCTTGCAGATTTGTGGCCATCTGGGACTCATCTCCTGCCCAGTCTCCAGAGAGATCACACTTTTCAGGATGCTGCACACAGGCAGCTGCAGTGTACTTGGGTAGCATTTCTTGTGTGCTTACCATTTCTTGGCAACTAGCTTCCAAATATCTCACTTGACTCCTACATGTAGGTAAAAACAGCTGCAGAAAATCCAAGATTGACTTGGTCTATTTTTGTCCCAGAAGGTGTCACTGACGAGCCAGGAAAGGTGGAGGTTTAGTAATTGTCTTAACTGCAGCTTAATGAAGTGGAGCCTGGAGAAGGTTAAAAGCAATTTGGAGCCAGAGTTCCCTGCGGCTATCTGTGGACTGAAGGTCTGGAGATTTTTGCATCAGGGAATGAATACCCTGAAGCTTGCAATACTGTGTTTTTCCTCAGCTAACTCATCTTATGGTCTGTAACGAAACTGAAAGATTCTTGGGAGGTGTTGGGAAGAGGCTTGTCAATTTGGAAATACATTTTAATAAGATAACTTTAAAGGAACACATTTACCTTCTTGCTCTTCTTACCTGCCGTGTCAACATTACATTACAAAGCGCAACCATCGCGCTTTGTAGCAAAGACTTTTTTGCAAAGCCTAGGTCTTTTGGTCTATTCTTAAGGAGGGGAAGAAGAGCTGGGACTTTCTGCCTAATTGCTTTGTTGTGTTCTATTATGCATTATCGATATGCACAGACCTAGCACAGATTTGACAGGGATGTAAGAGGCCTCAAGGAGCTTGCAATATGAGTTCAACCAAAGGCATTGATTTACACACGCCAAGCTGTGTGTCTCTCCGTTTGGAAAAAGTAGTTTGAGTTATTCTTTTAGTAGTTGTTTCTCTGGTTTTAAATGTCTTGTGAGACTTGATTTGATACATAAAACAAAGATGTTTAGGGTACCTACCTCCATGATGAGTATTGGAAAGAAATTAATTATTAATGTAACTGGAGCAGAAAACCCTCACAAAAGGCTATTAAACACCCTGCTTCACGCCAGTCTCTTAACTACTGAAGAGTGGGCTGTGATCTGATGTGGGGTAAGATTATCATACACCAGTCTACTGCAGGTTATTTCCTTTCCCAGAAACATCTGCTACTGTCTGAGGCAGGATAACGGACTAGATTCTTGCATCTGTGTTGCCATTCCTGTGCTTTAAAGAGAGTAGTTGGAGGGTCAAAAAAAAGAGTTTAGTTGCTATGTCGAGCTGTACATAGATCGGTGCATACCTAGCCAGTTCTCTGCTCTTCAGGGTGCTGATGCTGCAGATCTTGTCCTTTTCTCTCAATTGCCCATAGCATGCCCTCAGCCAAGTCTATTTATCTTGCCTATAGTTTAATATACCACAACTTTTTGACATGCTGTTAGCTCTCTGAGGTAAAGAACAAAGGAGGGAGACTCAAGTTTTTCCTGACTCACAGAGCTTGGCCAAGTTCATTGCTCCAAAGGACTTCCAAAATCTGAAGGAAGGAATATAAAAAATAGTCCCAAATTCTCTAAGAAGTGTGTCACCTTATTTGATAAAAGCCACTCAAAATTTCACTTTGTGAAAAATAAAATAATTTTCCCTAAACCTCTTCAGAACTGATGGAATCGTACAGCATCTACAAGTACATTTAATGGCAGAAATAGCATAAACTTGTAGGAATGTCTAAGAAAACCATTACTGCTGTTTCAATTAAAAGAAAATAAGCTGTGAAAAGACATTTTTTAATAATATAGTCTACACAGTGACATTCTGCTAAAAAGATGTGTGGTCACTCTGTGATGTGCCACACACTGGACTGTGTGGCAGTCCAGCAGAGTTGCAGGTCTCAGTGCTGGAATTTTGCCATTTAATCTTTTCTCTGGCAGATTAACATGTAGATTACATAGCCTGTGTGTATTGTTATCCACAGAAATAAAACCTGTAAGAGTTCCTTCACCCATATTCCCCACTTTATCTACTTTTCAGCCACTAATCTGCTAAGGATTTCAGCCTTTAGCTCAGGGTTATCAGAATGGCACTGTGAGTGGATAACATCTGTTTCAGCTTTCATCCATCAAGAACACAAGCATTAATCACTAGAAATGGAGTGTGAAATGGAAGGAAGAGTTAAATGCACATTTGATTCTGAACACTCAGAGAAAATGTGTTTCAGGATCTGACCAGAGGGAGAGCTTCACTGTGCTATAGCTGGGGGTGCCAGTGCAGCTTGCCTCAAAAGCCGGTCAAATTATCTGACAGAAATTTTCCTTTCAGTTTGTTTTGAAGACAATAAAACCTTGTCCTGTCTTATTTTTTAAAAAAATGTTAAAAAAAACTTACCACAAAATAGCACATCTGTTTAGTTCAATTTGGTTGTGGTTATCTGAAAGCTTCTCTTTCCAGGCTTTCTGTGCCCTGGCTGCTGTCTCCAGCCCTGAGCCAGCGCAGCCTCATGCTACAAATGGGTAGCTGTGGCCAGGCTTTCTGATGGGGATGAAGAAAATATAGCAAGGACTGGGAACTGTCTTGGACCAACACACAATGGGCTGACTTCATAGGCCTTTTCCTAGATTTTCACAGATCTTGGTGAGATATGGTGTGTAACTGTGTAGATTTTTTTACGGGTCTGGCATGCCACATGGTAGCTGGACTCTTAGTCTTTAAGCTGCTTTAAGAACAATCATCAACCCTGCCTCCATAGGAGCAACAGGCATGAGATACCATGAAACTGCCTTATTTTCTTTCCAATTTCCCTTGCTATTGTACATTTATATCTTTTTTTGTGAACCTGCCACTGTACTTTCTCCTTTGGTAAATACTGGCTTTCCTAGCTAGAAAAGTAAGTCTGAAAAAGCAGCAGTGTTGGAAGGAATATACAGTAAGTAAATCAGTGTTTATGTAATGTCAGTCAAACAGCTACTGCAGAAAGCCGTCCTGCTTCTTCAAGGAGGTTAGTTAAGGGCCATAAGATTCACTGCTGTAAGCAAATTTTTGTAGAGTTAAGCCCTTCACTTTGGGTGGTTAGTTGGGCTTGTGGCTGATTCTACGTACTTACCTGACAATTGCATGGGGATTTTTTACAGCACAGTGGGACAAACGTGCTCCATTTTGTGAGCATTTATCTGTAGCAGGTACCCTCTGCACTGGAGAATCTGTTGGGTGTTGTGGTGGCTATGGAAAGCTGGAGGTGGAAGACACCTATTTTCAGACCTAGCTGGTGGTATATGTTTTATATGTGTGTCCTTTTGCAGAGGTCATTTCCAGCTTTGCCTCTTATATCACGAGATGCTCAGAAAACTGGCAGTAATTATTCTCTGAAACCTTCAGAGAAAGCTTTTCACAGAATTCCTTCAAAACCACAGAATATATAATTCATCCAAAGCATTCAATACTGCCTACTGGTGTCATTTTAAAGCCTCTTTTCTCATCAACAGTTAATGAGTTCATCAGTGCATAATTTCTGTGCAGTGCAATGAATTCAGCAGCCTACCTGTTCCTGTTTCCTTTATCACTCCTCCATCTTGCCATACTTTGAGATAGACTGTTTTCAGCATCTTAAGCTTTAGAAGTCCCTGGAGAAAGCAAATACAACTCGTTAAAAACACCCCAACAACCCTTGCCCACCCATCAGGTCAGTGCTACACCTTGGGGGATGAAAGGGTGAGTGGAAGTGCCCTGTTGCCAGAGCCTGAGAAGGGCATGTCTCCGGGAATAAGAGAGAACCACATTACTGAGAGTATTATTTGTCTAGCATTTGAAAACTGAGCCCACCTCTAGCCTCTTCTAGAATAATTCATTTGGTGCCTTCTCCCTGACTTCCTTGCAGTTTCACTGTAGGTAGTCTTAAGTCTTATGCACACCAGCAGCCAAGCTCTGTATTCTTCAAACTCTGTGTTCTGGGAAGTGTTTCTGCAGGCCTACATCCTTTAGTCCTTTGATTTTTTTGGTATGCTTTGTTGAGAAGTGAAATAGTTAATGTGTACTGGCGTTACAGTTACAATACTTGTCAGCTGAGTTGGCATCTGTTCAAGTGAAGGCAGATATCATGCAGCAGAGCAATCAGTTCAGTCTCCCTTCAAACTTGGCTTATTGACATGGGATAGTTATAATAGAAAGGGAAAGGGAGAGACTTTCAACCTCTTTAATTAAACCAGCAATAGTTCCCAGGAGGACACTTCATGTCTAAAATCAAGGCCTGCCCTTTTCGCTTTATATTGCTGCATGAATTCTTTAAGCAATCCTGACAGAATCCAGCCATCACCTAAAATCAGAGTGGCCACCCTGGTCTAACAGGAGCCATTTAATTAAACCAATATAACCAGGAAAAAAAAAAACATCTGCAAAGACAAGCTCACAGGTATATATTTATATTCACTTTGTGTTTAGAACAGTGCCTTCCCATTTTTACAGAACAGAATTTCCTTTTATAAGAGAGCTGAGTCTGCCAAACAACTGCAGACATCAAATCCTTTGTGTTTTCTGGAGCAGATGCCATTTACCTGTGCTCTGAGGAAGAATTGACAGTCTGCTCCCTCCCCAGGCAGCGCTTTCCTACATTTCCACCCCCAGTCTCCCTCTACCAGCCATACTGCTCCTGTAACAAACAGCCTGTTCTTTCTATTAAAAATAAGAAAATAGAGAAGGGAAGATAAATTCTTGCCAGTTTTTTGCTTTATGCTTTTAAGGTTGTATTATTTAGCATATATCTTACTGATTTTCTTATTTAGAAGGCCTGAAAAGACCCTTTTTATGTTTTTTTCTAGACAGGCAGCAGCCTAAACACAGAAATAGAAACACTATCTCTGATCTTTCTCTTCTTTAAAGTTAACTTTTCTTCTTTGTGGGTCCTTTTAGTTTTGGAAAACAGTATCTTCCATTCTAAAAACTCATTGGTACTTTTAGAAACTCCTTGGGTTTTTTAAAGGAATAGCTAATGGACCCACAGAAAAGCAGTAGAGAAGAAAAGGTCAGTGACTGCGTTTCTCTCCACAAGTGATAAAGTGCAATCCTGAAGTGAAATAAAATATAGTTATTTATATCAGAATGGGAGTAATTGCAGTTCTAGACATGGTAGGTAAGGCACCTGCTTATGTCACGATTTTAAAATATAAGTAAACAAAGCCTGTGGGAAGGGCTTCATTCAGCGGACGGAGAACTGCGAAGGGGTGAAAGGTTTGCACAGAAACACTCGGTAGCAGTGACCAGAACTAAGGTCTGGCCTGATGAGCATGTTATTTTCCTTGGCAGACCCTCCTTTCTTTCCTTTGGGCTCTATGCTTTGTACCAGCTCACAGACTAGGCTTTTTGAAACTATTTAGTATTCATCACAGATGATAGCCTGTAATTTTGTGAAAAGTAACATCTGTTCAGGGACAAACTGTGTGTACGTGTAGAAGCAGATTTCTAAGACGCGTATTTAAGAGAAAATGATGAAACAGTTTTGCTTAAATATTCCTGACTTTTACCAGCCTATTTGACATAATCCAATGACCAAACCTCAGACCAATCTTCTCAGGTAAAGAAACAGAATACATAATGATTTCCAACCCCACAGCTGACATCAAATGCCATTGGTCCATTATAGATCTAGTCCATTGTGGTTTTACTGCCCGATGAAAAGATTTTCCTGCCACTGCCAAGTGGAATTTTTCAAAACAAATCTATATGTTGGACTTCACCCTGGCGTCAACCAGCAGAGCCTTGTATCTATGATGCTGCTGATCCAGGCTCCTGTGAGCTTTCTAAGTCCAGAACTACTGAATTTCATGTGGTTTCACAGACAAGTTTGACAGAGTTGTGAGGAGCACAGAATTTTACTGCAGAACCACAAGTTGGCTGAGATGTTTGACACAGCTCTGATGAAAGCAGGCTGAATTTTAAGATCTTAATATGACCTCACATCCAGGAAGCTTCATTTGGATTCTGCTCTGCTTAAAAAACCCCTCTTTTTCCAGGAGTTACTTAAAATACTTTTGCGACAAGTTAGCTCTCCGTATTTAAATGCAATTATTTCTCTCCCCCGAGATCAGCTAAAGAGAATATTTTATTCTCTTCTTTATTCTACTCTTTCCTTTGTACCCAAGGATCTAATGGTAAGCAGGACAAGGATTAATTGCACGTCATAGAGTCCCAGAGGGTCTCTTGTTCTGGGTAGCAATAGGTCACTGATGGACTTGAACTCTGGTTTCATTCAAATATGCCTGATCAACTTTATTCCTCCAGTCCTGTAGTCATACAAACATAAGTACAGATAATAACACTTCAAACTAACACATATTGTATATTTGTATATTTATTACAATTTCTAGGCCTATGTAAACACAGACAGCATTTGTTGTTCAAAACTATGGCATGATTTTTACTGACTGCCTTTTTAAAAACACATTAGTTCTTAGAAGTTGATCTTACTTTTAATCCCTGTATCTTTACCATGAGAGTTCAAAGTGGATGCCTGCCACATTTACCAAAACAGTAGCATAAAACCACCAGATCTGGGGCCCCCAATACAAGAAAGATGTGGAATTGTTGGAGAGGGTTCAGAGGAGGGCCACGAAGATGATTAGAGGGCTGGAGCACCTGCCCTACAAAGAGAGGCTGAGGGAGCTGGGCTTGTTCAGCCTGGAGAAGAGAAGGCTGAGGGGGGACCTCATTGCAGCCTTCCAGTACCTGAAGGGAGCTTATAAGCAGGAGGGGAATCAACTTTATAAAAGGGTAGACAATGGCAGGACAAGGGGGAATGGATTAAAACTAAAGGAAGGAAGGTTTAGATAGATATTAGGGGGAAGTTTTTTACAGAGAGAGTGGTGAGGTGCTAGAACAGGCTGCCCAAAGAAGTAGTGGATGCCCCGTCCCTGGAAGTGTTCAAGGCCAGGTTGGATGGGGCCCTGGGCAACCTTGTGTAGATCCAGGCCTGGAGGTTGGTGGCCCTGCCTGTGGCAGGGGGGTTGGAGCTCTCTGATCCTTGGGGTCCCTTCCAACCCAGACCATTCTATGATTCTATGAAAACAGCTTTGGAACCGTTGCAAGGCTTGTACCCCCTGGAGGCCTGGGTGGAATATGGGGCTGCTGGGCTCCAGCTGTGAGGTTTGCTTCCAGCCATGCCTGGTGCAGGCTAATTGCCCCACTTGCCACACAGCCACCCTCCCTAGGTGTGAAGAGGGGACAAGTAGCCTGACCCTCACTGCCAGGTAGCCATCTAGGGTGTGTGTGACAGAAGGGCTATGCAATGTGCGAAAATCTGTCTCTCTGCATTCAGCAGTATTTTTTTCCAGCAGTAACTCTTTCTTCAGTCAGCAGCCTGCTCATATCTCAGATGTGTCACTTTTTCTTCCAGACAGATCAGCAATGTGGTTTTGAGGTAAATCTCCAGATCGTCTTTATTTACTGCTCTTTGATTCATAGGCAGAGCAGTCTCAGAGTACATGCACCTGGATTTCCTTTCAATGAAACAGCATGGGAAGATGTTCTCTAGGAGCATAGCTAATTCACTGTAGCTGCTGATGGATGCTGACTTGATGGGAGTAGACTAAAGCTGGTCCAAAGACAGCTCTATGAATTGCAAATGACGATGTTGCATCCTCACTACCAATTTCTTCAACCTCTAGATCTGCTCCTGCTTGCTAATGTAACAGCATCGTGAGAAAACCACACACCACAGCAAGCCTGATTTCCTGTATGAGTGGGTCAGGAGACACAATAAAAGACAGTGGAATGATAAAGTTAATCAGGGCTGAAAACAGCTGGAACATTAATGATTTTATTTGCAAAATGAGGGGGCAAATACCTAAAGTTCTCTGTGGTCACCATCATCCTTCCCAAACTATTATTCTACTATTTTGAGACTCAAAAAATAACTTAATACAGCTATCCTCTGTGAGACTGCCTTTGTGTTTGGACTTCAATAGCACAGATCTAATCAGTGACTCAGGTCCTCTGTGGTAAGAGAGATGGAGGTTTTGCTCTGGAACAAGCCGTGTTTTGCCCTTTTTGAGTTGTAAGTCAGAGCATGACCTTTGATAGTGTTAGATCTATTCTGGGGAAACAGATTTTTTTCTCCCAGGCTTTACTCTTTTGTGGTGTACTTGTACAATTGTAATTTGTGACAGGAACACTGGACAGGTCTCCCTGTTTGAAGCAAAAGGAGGACAAAAATACTGGCTTCCCTCTGTGCAGGCAAACCAATAAGCCAGCTGCCCTTCAGCAGTAGCAAAAAATATTGTTTTCTCCTGATCTCCTTCAAGCCCCTGTGGCAAGTGCAGGTGTCCTGTTCATGGGAGGCATCAGCAGTAACAAAGAATCCTTAAAATGAATTGCAACAGTCAAGGAGGCTTTTTTGCATGATCACAGATGGAAACAGAAGATGGATTTCAGAACAGAGCAAGAAGAGTATTTCCATAATTTATCTGTGAGAGTTTCCATAATTTATCAGAGATGAGCTGGCTGCAAGAGCAAGTCAAGTGTCAGGCAAAATAAAAGGGGTCAAGTATGAGCACAAACACGTCTTGTAATATTTGGAAGCAGCTGTGTCATGGGAATATGATATAGTGTTGTTACAAAGCTACTAATAGTTCATATTTGTGAGCCTCTGGCCTGACTTCCAGATCAATAGCATACGTTGTGTGTCAGACACCAGAGTCAGTCATGTGTAGGTTAAAATGCCTCTCTTTGAAAAGAATGAAATAATGAACTAAGCTGTGACTCTCTATCTGCTTAGATCCAGATCTATCTATGGACAGAGTCAGGCGAAAAATCAATGAATAGGTATGTGTAGAGAGATTGGTACTGACCTACAGAAAGATCTGTGCATCTATGTCTATGGATCTGATAATCAAACCCTTTATAGAGAGACATGTTTGTGTTTCTTCTCTCTGTAATGTTTCCTGTATGACAACAGCACTCAGTCCAGACAGATTAAACTTCTTGGCATCTGTTCCAAAGTTTATGTGGGGCAGGAAGAAAAATAAACTAAAGAACCCTGGCTGTTTATAAAGTTTGACTTCAAATGGACATTTCCCATTAGCTGTTGAGGAAATCTGTAATCATTGAGAAAAATCAGCTATCACTACTGATGTGGATGTTCCAGTCTTATCCAGCCATGCAAAAGAGTTCATTTACATATATATTTGTATGCATGTATGCATATTTTTACATATATGTGTACATTTTAGTTTTATCCTTCAAGGCTTTGTAACAGCTAGTTTGCTTTGCAATTAGCTTGAAATATGACCAAGAACGAGGGCTACAGGAATATTTTTTGAATAGCAAATTGGTTTCATGTCATGTCTTATCAAGGGTTTTGAAATCTAGCCCAGATTTGTCAGATCCTGGATACCTCGGCTGCTTTCCAGCCTGCTGCTAGTTGCAGAAGGAACCTTGCCCACCAGATCAGCTCGGTGTGTTGGGCTGCCCTCTGAGTAGAGACTTGCAGTTAGTTAGACTAGCCAGGCCTGCAGAAACTAATCAATGGCAACCAAACTCTTTGATCTAGTTTTCATCCCACAGTCACAATGGCAGCATTCAGCTTAATTTGCTATCTGAGATGCTTAGAGGAAAATAAAAAAAGCTCATGGTGGTTGATGTGAACCAGCCTTCGCTTGGGTAGTCACAACTGGACCTCATTTGAATCCAGCTGTAGCAAGACCAAGGTGTGTGGAAGAACAGTCTTACCTCCAAGCATAGACCTTAATCTTGGACTCCTGAGAGTGAGACCCATCGAGACAGAAGTTTATGTTACAAGGGTGTGGGGTAGGAAAGGTGAGTCTTGCCCAAGAAGTCTTACTTAATATAAGATACCTGAGATCACAAAAGACCTCTCTGAGATGAGGTCTGGGTAGAAATAGTTGAAATGACACTGTGTTTAGGCTCCTGTAAAAACACCCTTGGAGTTAATGTTGTAGGAAGCAGGGCATCACCCAAGTATATTCCATCTTTAGTACTGTTCCAGCTGGGGAGTATGGTGCTAACATGGCAAACATCCATCATTCACACAGAATGTCTCCTAGGCTGAACTCAGCAGCCCATGGGGATTATTGCAGGTAGAAAACAACACAGCAGAAAAGAAGATGAAATACTGAACATCGGGATCTAAACAAGATCTTAGAATTGTGTTATCTATCCATCTCAGCAGCAGACTAACAAGACAGAGGACAAGAGCTGCTCTGTGTTACTGTACAGTGAATATATTAGCCAGGAGAAAAGTTCTTGCTAGTGAAACACTCAGGAAAAATTACCTCTGCTAACAGAGGGAAAAAAACCCCACCCAGAAACATCATCTCAGCAGGGAATGCACACGAACAGACAGGAGCTGCTGAAGTAAACAGGAGCACAATCTGCAGTGTCAAAACACAGTGCCATTCTGCTCCTTTTGATGCTTGCCCACTGCCAGCTGCAAAGTCTTCATGCTGCTGCTTTTTGCTCTGCAATGCGATGTGAAACTCTTTGCAAAGCTGATACTCCCTGTTATTTGTTACTGTGCAGCCCCTGTGTAGAGCCTGTGTAGAGCCCCAACTTTCAGCAGTCATCAGTTGTGGAAAATTTTCCTCTACCTTTTGCCACAAGAGGACTCCAATCTCCAGTGGCTCCCAGGGAGATGTTTGTGAGGTTTTTTGTGACTAATTTCCTCAGAGACCGGATCTAGCAAACTTGCAATTAGGAACCTGGTTTAGCAGCAGCTCTGTTTTTCAAAAGGTAAAATGAACAAATATGTTTAGCTGTGGACTTAGTTTTTCGAACCTCTAAACAGACAGACTACTGTTTGTTAAGAAGAATTCCCTGCTCTGTCCAGATATGGCATTAAATGTTTTTGCTAAGAAACTTTGCACTGGAAAACACATGCGGGTAAAAGTGATCTTTTCCTTACCATTAACTGTATGCAGTTGTGTTGAAGTTTATGGCTAATAAAGACCCGTGCCTAATAACTTCTTTTTTAACTCATTTGTTTTAAAGCTTCCTTCTTCTTGTCTTGTTATGTGTCATGAGCTTCAGGGCAAGTATCTTGCAATGCTAACAACCATTCATATGATTTCTGATTAATGTGGTTATGGCTGTAAAGACATTGTACTAATTATAATGTTAAGAATATCATTGTTCTCTGCAATTTCCATTTTAATAGAGGGCAATAAATATATCTGATGGCATTTATGGTATTTAATAACCTTTGTAATCATAAACAGGGGCTTGCAGAACTGTTGTAGATAATTTGTGAGATACCAGAAAGCATAAAACGGAAGTCTCGGGGACACTGCAAAATGAGTATGTATTTGCATTTCACACTGGATGGGTCTCATTTCTGTTGGGGGGAAGAGAAGCTAGCAAAAGGTAAAGGATTCAGTGAGGAAAATGCAGGGGAAAGTGTTGCAATCATTTTCTGGAGTAAAAACCAGGCTGCTGACGTGAATGAACTTGGTGACCTGTTTGTTGCTGCAGCTCACCTCCCCATCTCCTTTACCATACTTCTTAAACACCATTGATACTGTATTGTTGCACATCTCCCAGGGCTGTCATAAAAAAAGACATCAGATGCTGTTTTTAAGTGCCCTGAGTATTAAGCTTCCTGAGTTGCATTATTGGACTTCAAGGACTGGCGAAACACAACTGAATCACTCTGATTTCATTCTCCCAGCACTACAATTAGAGTTTGTTATGCTGGTTTTGTTACCCTTGCTTATGATAGCGTTCACACCAGTTTACAAGCCCTCTTAGGACAGAGTTACACTGCTGTGGTGAGAAGGGTGAGCGCTGCAACCCCTGGCAAATGCCCAAGGAAAGTATCACAGCCGCAGACCCCCTGGCTGCTTTTGCACAAAGGAGAATTGAAACCAAAAGGAACCTCAGCCGTAACTGTCAGAGAGCTTTTGCCAAAGGGATATGTCATTGCTGGGGGACACCGATGAATGAGCTTTCAGCTAGGAAGCTGAGGTGGTATTAGCTGGTGCACGCAGCAAACCCCACCCCAAATGCAGGACGGAGCCATGAGCTCTGTAGCGCACAGGCAGGGCCAGGCTCCTTCGCTGCGCGTGACCGGCAGGTGGCGCCGCAGGACGGTCAGGGCCCGCCGAGCCCGGGCAGACGCGCGGTCCCTGAGCGGCGGGGAACAGAACAGGCACGGGAGGGCCGCGAGCAATTGTCTCTGAAAATACTAGTGTTCGCATGGTTCAGGCTCCCCGCTTTTCTGTAGGGGATTTATAAGGGGGAGAATGGGTCCAGGTCCTGTCTTTGACAGACAGACAGGCAGGGAAGTGATGGATGTCGCTCTTGTCTAACCCAGGCTCAGAGGACCCATCTGGTGCAAGGTCTGGAGACAGCCCATCCAATGCCAGGCCTCCCTGGACCACGACAGAAATGACATGGCTACATGGTGCAAACCATCAGTCTCGTGTAATTTTCCTCTTATGGTCTGGTTTACTTTAAAAATACTGACAGTTTAACTGGGAAGCCTTTTGCTCTCTGTATCCACATCACTAATGTTACATGCACTGTCCTAGGGCGCATAGGAAAACAAGGTATTGTTCTTTGTCAGGGTCCCTTACTGTTCTGGCAGGAATGTTCTTATCAAATGAGCTCTGTGTGGCAATGGGGCAGTGAACAGATGGAATGCTCTTAAAGTGTTTTTAAAACTTCTAAAACAGAAGTCCTTGAGAAGTGGACTCTGACTCCCACTGTGATTTATGTAGGGATGGTAGAAACCCCAGATCTCTCTATCAAAGTAGCCAAGGAGCTGCTTCTATTGCCACAGCGGAACAAAGCCAGTCTGGATGCAGACAGCAGGAGCAACATCAAGCCCACTGTTTAGTGAAAAAGCCACTTGGACCAGGCAAAGCCCTGGCAAACTCCCTGGCTGCATTTGAGTGAGCAGACGCTAAAAGCAAAAGGTTAGATGGAGTAGGAGGCATACTGAGGGACCTGGTGTGGCCTGGAGCAGGCAGGGCGGGAAGTAGCAAGGAGGGGGAGAGGCAGGATGGGCTGAAGTAAGTTGCTTCTGCCTCCAGCATGGCAGCTCTGTCTGGCAGTGTCCTGAGCCAAGGTGACAAGAAGCCTTGGCTCACACTTGCTCTGGCATTTCCATGCAGTGCCCTGCCCCATTGCACAATACAGCCTTGTCCTCAGGGTAAAATTTTGGTGTGGATTAAGTAAAAATCCTGACTAGCTTGAAGGCAGCTGGAATCATGATAACTTTCCACACCTTGCAAATGATGCCAGAGGTCACTACCAGTACAGGTGAACCTAATAATTACTTGCCTATGCAAGTGACTGGGTTCTTATTCAATGGGTAGAGAAGAACTATTGTGATTCTTGAATAGTAGGGACAGCTTAGGCTGTGTTTGTAGTCAGTTTATGATCTGTTTATAGTCCTGCTTTGTACTAGAACTTCTAGGAAAGAATAAAAATAGTGAATTTTCTCTCTAATGCCCTGCTGTGCTCTTGGCTTGGTATAGTGCATATTGTTCTATGTCCTATGAAGTTCACTAGGAGAAACTGAGCTACCTCTACTGGCTGATACATGTGGATAAAAGTGATGTAGGGTGAAGCCTTCTAGTCTGTGGATGGGCTGTGGTCAGCTGGAGGCTGTGACAGAGATTGTGTCTGAGTCAAAGCTGAGCTTGCAGCTTTGGACAAAATTTTCTCTTAGGTCTGTGAGACCTTTTCAGTTAATGAGTTGTTACTCTTGGCTTCCTGGGTAGCATGAGGAACATCAGAGCAGGTAGGTCTTTGTCTCGGTTTAGAGGCTGCACACACTAAAGAGGAAAAGGATCCAGTAGAGCACTTCAGGCATCCGGTTTAACACTTCTGGTTTCAGAACATGAGTCTGAGCTCCATGCTGTGTTTTGCACTAAGCTGTACATGGGTGACTCAGACTCAACGATGAAATTCAGACGTGCATGTTGGTCACATTATCCACTCATGTGATTTTGGTTTTAGGAAGTTTGGGTACCCTTTAACACTGCTGCTACTCAGAGTTTGGGGGGGACTTTTGGTGTTGCCTTTTCCAATGGCAATGAAGGAAGCACGCATGAAGCTGTGCTTGGCTTCCTGTTCTTGGTCCAGCATTAAACTGTGGGACCTGCAGTGTGAGGGGAGAGGAAGCAGTAGTTAAATGCATATGGCTGGTTGGCTTTCTGCTCGTGATGTTTTACCAGATACTGTACTGCCAGTAAAGTCATGCATCCCCTGAGGGGCAGGCAGGCTGTGACCAGGGATGCAATGATTGGACTGTCCTCCTTGTCTGGAGGAGCTTAGGGATCTGTGCTTGCTATGCGATTGATTTTTCACTCTGGATGCACAGGCAAAGCTGGGAGCGTTCCCAGCTGCGTGTCAGGGCTGCATATTGCATGGGCGCCTTTGAGTCACGGCATCGGAGGAGGCATATGGCTGGATACTGAGACAAAGTGCCCCTGCTGCTGGAGGGCTTCTGCGCGGTGACTTACCCAGGTTGACTTTTCTCCATTACCTTGCTTACAGCGTCGGTGGACCCCACGGATGGCTGGTTGCTTGCTCGGGAGGTGGGGGGGAAGCGGGGCGGTCTACATGATTTTTGTTTGGGTGGTCTTTGTGGGGTTTTTTGCTTTATTTACTCTGCCTTGGCTTCAGTCTCTCCCGCGTCGGGGAGAAGAAAGAAACAAACTCCGCGGGGAAATAACAAACCGAGCCGACCCGCAGCTGGGCCGCCGGGGAGAGGCCGGGGCGGTCCCCGGGGGCGCTCCCGCGGGCCCCGGCGGCGGCACGGGAAGCCGAGC
>VZTU01012594.1:0-100550 GCA_013400835.1 Zapornia atra | reverse complement strand
CGGCGTGCTGAAGGCGGCGCCGGGCGGGGGGCTCGGCCGCCCCGACCAGGTAAGACGCGCCGGGCTCCCCCACTCCAGCCTGCCGGTCGACTCCTTCCGAACCCTTCTCTCGCAAAAGCCACTTCCCCTCTTTCTCCCCCACCCCACTCCCCAAATACCCTTTAAAAGTAAATACATCTTCCTCCGTTGCCCCAGTAAATGCATTCTGATTCCAAAGGCAGCCCTTCTGGTCCCCCGCGTTGCCTAGGTTTAAGTGTACCCTAGAGTCGTTTTATGAGCCGAGTGATTTCAGCCGGTTGGAGGCTGAGCGTTGGCACCTCCGGGAAGGTAATCCTGCTGCCTCTGCCCAAGCTTTGTGCCCAGGTTGTGCGCAGCAAGGCTGTTTAGCTGTTTCTGTGTGTGCTTTTTGGGGTTTGACGGTGTGAGCTGTGGGGTGTCCCTCGTCTGTCTGTCCCGTCCTCTCCCCCAGCCTGGCATCAAAATGGGGCAGGGCTGGATGGCGGGTGTGTGGCTGGCATGGCATGGGGGATTGCAGGTTGTCAAGGTGGCATCGTTTCTTTAGATGTGTGGGCATGTCTGGTCAGTGGCACTCATTTTTAACATACTATTTCCAGGAGGGTGAGGAAATAGTCAGAAAACTGTCTGCACAGATACTAATTGGCTATGTGTAAGTGAGGAATATAATTACCTTTCCTATAGGTATTCATATGGATACCATACCAGAGACCATTTGTATTGCTATCTGAAAAACAGGTAGACCTGAGTTTGGAATCGCTTTTAGTTTGCACTATGTGAAGGAGCATTCCCAGGGAAATAAATATATAAGCATGTACAACAGTCTGCTGGATCATAAACCATGTATTTTGAGTGCTATGCAATCCTAAAGTGCTGTAGTGTGAAACAATTGTTTAACATAAGTGAGGAGGAAACTTCTTCAAGCTGTGTAGTCACCTCCTCACTTCATCCAGCTGCAACACTATCTTTGTTGTTAAAATATTCCTTCAGTCTCTTTGCACTGGTGCACAAGATAATAGTATTCAGCAGCATCTCTACAGCAGATAACAGTCACTGTATCGGATGTGTCCCCAGCTGCTACCTTTCCTCCTTGGCAGAAAAATTCCAGAGGGGTGAGTGTGGAGGGAGGGAGATAAGCCTTGAGTCATGCTTAGTGGGGGCTTTGCCTCTGCATGGTAAATTTTCTTGCTGGAAATGGAGAATGAGTGTTCTCCACAGGGCAGCTCCTGGTGGGATGGTAGGTCGCACTGAGAGTATGCTTACCCCAGCCTGGCATGGAGGGTGGCAGCGGAGTTGGGCTGATAAGTCATGGGGGCAGCAGGGCAGTGTGGTTCAGTGCCAGGGTTTGCTCTGTGCCACTACTGATCAAAGTAGGAATGGCAATTCTCAGATTCAAGGGGAGAAAAAAATGACAGGCCTTGGTCCTGCCTGCAGCCTGTTTTGGTCTGAAGTGGACAATGTGAACATAAGGAATGATTTAATCATGGTGCTTCATGAATGTAACTGAAAAGCGGATTTACTGCTGTAATCTTTTCATGGTACTTAATTTAATTTCCATGTGCTTTATTGCAACACTGATTCATCAGGTGAGTGGGAGGAAGGCTTGTACAGTACAGGTGGTTCAGTTTCCATTGCTGGGTTAGGTAATTGGAAAGGTGCTTTCTTGGCTACAGTGGGGGAAAATGGCTCTGTGTCTGATACAGCACTGCAAATTGAAATCTGGGACCTGTCTGGGGAAAGGCCATTGCTGTAATCTGTAGTGGGCACTGCTTAAAGTCAGTGTGCTGCGTTCAGAGCAAAAGTCAGACTCAACTAAATCATATTATGTTTGTGGATCATAAATGTTTTAGTTAAGCTGATCTGAATTGGGTTAGACTCACTTCCTGTCCAAGGGACATCTTATCTTCTGGAGGGAATTGTGAGATTCCATGTGGCCAGTGGTTAAGGTCTTTTAGGGCTGGGTCACAGGTTTAAGAGGTAAAAAATGAGACTGCTCTGAAATGTGTCAGCAGGGTCCTGCTGCTTCTGAGCACAGACCTCCCTCTGCAACTGCACTGATTTGTGCTATTTGGGGGGAAAAAACTGCATTTAGTGTTTGTTCTTGTGACCTCCCTGCCTTTGGAGCATTAATAGCACAGTGTTTTCTCAGCCAGAAATGCTGCTCCTCACGCCTCCACTCCTCATCATGAGCCGTCTTTGGCAGCAGATTGTAGGTGTTTGTGCATGCCTGCTGTGGTTACTAAGGTAAAAGAAACACAAGAAGCAGTTCAGGGAATGGGAACGGACAATCTAAATGCCAAATACATCTGGGCTTGGGCAAGAATGAGAGTGGCTATGCCAGCCTGTCTCAGTGTGGAGCTGGGCTTGCTCACTCCTCGTGCTGGCTCCTGACTGTCATTGCTGGTATTTGTGCTGCACTTTCCAGAGCTCCAGGCTTCTGAGACTGAGTAAACTCCTCCAAGGTGCTGCTGTGTGTGGAGCTCATAGCCCTCCTTATGGAGCAGTGTGGTTGTGGTGTGTGTAATTGTACAGGGCTATGTCTGAATCACAGGTTCTGTCCTCATCTCAGCCTCTCCCCACCACTGTGGCTCTTTCTGACCATGCAGTGAAGAAAGGAGGAGCCGATCATCCTGAAAAACACCCTTTTGATGAGCAGCTGCTGCTGGTCTGTGGAGGACTACAAAGCAGTGTATATCCTGCCCAGACCTTCCGGCTGACTGCTTTATTGCTCCAGAGAGTAAGCCACTGAGGACTTTCCCCCAAACGGTTCTCCTCACGCCTGTCTGTCTACATGCTGCACTGATTTTGCAATCTTATCTTCCTACTTACCTGCCTACCTCCTTCATGTCCTGTTGTTCATTCCCTCTGCCAGTGGTGGGTTACTCTTTAGGAGCTCTTGTCCTGCCTGCAAAATTTACTACCTATGTGCTTCTGCAGTGATGCTAATTGGACAAAGCACACTTTTACATACTGTATATTTTAAACCAGCCTTCGATTAGTAGCAGTTCTGGGACTCCTTCTTGAAATGCTTCTGTCCATTGCGAATCTGGAGGTGGTAGGAGAAAAATTAATTAATGGATGCTCTCTCACAGGATTTGAATATGAGATCAAGTGAGCCAGAAAAAAGAAAAACTTCCCAAAATAATGCTTGCTGACCAGGAGTATTTTATCACTGAGGGACTCAAAAGCCAAGACTACTTCAATAGTTTCCAGATTTCTGAATTATTGAAATACTGTTTCAAGGTGTAGGGGTGTTGTGCTTGTGTTAGGCTCAAGGTATTATGTGTGCATTTGTGTAATATGAAAAGATCAAGAGATTAAAGAGGAATACTTTGCAAAATTGGAAGCAGCTGACAGTCTACTAAGAGTTACCCTAGAATAGTTTCTGCTCATCACAAAAGGGGAGTGATGTGATGAAAAGTGGATTTTTACTTTTTTATTTTTGATGAAAATAGTCTAACTGCTTTTGTGGGATGTGTGTTTTGTTAGTTTTTCTTGCAACCTGCATAAAAAAATGGACGTATCCCTTGTTGTCTAGTCTGGGCAGTTTTATGATGTGTTTGTAGAGCTACAGTTGAAGCTGTGCCATTATTTCCTTCGTGCTTCTTTGGAATTGAATGATTTATATATGTGCAAATTAAACGCTGGATTGCAAAGACTTATTTCTCCTCATTTAATAAACAGATAGCTATATACCTAGGCTTCTGTTCTGAAATGTGTCACTGAAGTCTGTGCTATGGGCCAATATCAATAACCTTGTCATCCTGGCAACCGTAGTAATAATTTCATGTGTCGTGTTAAACTCCAGGCCAAGCTTTGATTTCTTGAGAACCAGCTGTAGGCCTCCGAATTTGGGTGTTTTGGCAACCTGGTTACCATTCACATGGTTATAGTATCAGTGTAAAATTACCCAACTAAAGGCTAAGGAGCAATGCATGTCCTTAATAAACTGGGACATGCAGCTATCCTTGGGCAGGGGGAGGGAACGCCAACGCCAGGTCTGCCTGCTTCATTCTGTCTAATCTGACAGTGAATCAATCAATGTGAAATTGTACCCCCAAGGAATAATGTAATAGCTGTTTTGTGTGTATTCCCCAAATGGGATGCTACTGTAGTAGAGTCCCAAAGGGCATGCTGTCTAAGTTGATCAGCAGATGCTAAGACAAAAGCAGACTTGCCACTTATAAATAAGACGTGGGTGAGAGGCGTTGAGCGATGAAGTGTCCAGTACTGTGTTGAGTGGGAAGCTTGAATGTGAACTTGGTCCTTCTGCATCCCGGTGCTTGGAGCATAAAAGTGTGTCCTGCTAGCTCTCCTTTGGTTTTCTCACTGCAAAAACATGAGATAGCTCTAAAAGGCAGTTTAATTCCCCTGCTAATGTGGTTTGTTCCAGAGGACTCTGTGTATGCTATTGCTCCTTCCCACCTTCAGTGCTGCAGAAACAGTTTGGCTTTCGTTACCTTTGTTGTTGGATGCAGGTGAAGAGAGCGAAGCCTGCACTAGTGTTGCACCACTCAGTTGTGAAGCCTGCACTAGTGTTACACCATTCAATTGTTTTGCTCTTTTCTCAGATTATAATGACAGGGAATTCTCTCCTCCAAGCAAACAATTGCCGGTCCCAGTGAGGAGAGAACTGAAGCTCTACTGCGTTGCGTGGTGTGGGTAACTGTTACTCGCTGTGGGTAATCTTGGCAGAATGAAAAGAACAATTTAATTTTTCTTTTAATATTTTCTTTTTGGCTTTTTTTTGGTATGACTTTCAGCATCAGGAGAGAATAACTTTTATGTAGCAGGAGGAGGCAGTGGCCGAGGCTTTTTTGACACTTTATCAAACATTGCACAGTTCACTCAGGGAGCTGCTGCTGGCTGATCTGCAAAATCCCTGGAAGCTGAATGTGAAAATGCCACTAGAATTAATGCTGGGCCAGAGGGGGTTATTCTGGTAAGCTCCTGGCATGGATGCAAATAGATGAGATTTCCATTTTATAAGATGAATCTTTCTGCCTTTTCTTGCTGTGTTGCTTTGAAAAGAACGTTGTGCAATGCTGCAAGCCTGACAGCTGCTGACACAGTGAATAATTTTTTTTCTCCCTTACCTTCCTAAAGAAAGAAATCTGGATTTTTAGATAGTTTCATGACCTTTTCTTTCATATGTGGGTCAAAGACAGTTCAGGTCTAAGCAATATAATATTTTTCCATAAAGTTGTAAATCCTTATTTGGATTATAAGGGCTTTCTGTGAACAGTGAATGCACCATATAAATTACAGAACTAATTTAACCTGCCTTCCATGGAGCTCTCTGCTATTGTCAATCTAGAGCAGGACACATGTGTTAGGCAAGAAACACACAGTTTTTGTATTTTTGAGCTTGAGATTTTCTTCTTTCCATTTTAATATCTGGTAATTTGGCCCAACCTCCTTGTCTTGCTCTGCCTTTGTAACATTCCTCACTGAAGAGATGAAATTTGATAATAAAGGATATAAATTGATTTTTTTCTTGTTTTAATTGGGATTCAGTGAATGCAAATCCAGCCCTATATTTTTTAACTAATGACCCACCCAGGCTTTATTGCCTGTAATCACTCTGCTGTTACTACTTGAATTTCTCTTTGGACTTCGGGTTATTGGAAGGCACACTGGCACATCTGCACTCATTTATTCAGACATCTATGCATTGCAGTAGACTCAGGGAGATCTAGTTGTGGACAAGGCTGGAGGCAGTGTAAACCAAGCCCAGACTGTCAGGCATCTAACCTAATTTTTTCCAAGCTGGTATTCAAGTTCTGGCTTGTGCAAGCCCTCAGTGTAGGTGCTGAAAGCATTCTTTTCCAAGAAGGTGAGGTGTCCTGAGAAGCTGGGTGGACCCATGACCCATGATTGTATCTGAGAAGTGTGGTGCAGGGGCTCCTATGCCTGAGTGCCCTGAGAAAGTACATGGCCAGGGTGTGTTAAAGTCAGCTTTCTGTGCCTCTTTCATCTTCTCTTATGTCTGTTTGGATTACATGTTCTTTGGTGTCAAGGTCTATCTTTTATTCTAAGTTCACACAATGTCTAGTGTGATGTGGCCTTGGCTTCTGCTGGGCTGCTCTGTAATATAAATAAAAATAATCCCATTGTGTAAGCAAGATACTGAATAACTCCTTTAAATTAGCTACAAGAGCGGGTGCAACACTGCCAGTTTTATTTTCTCCTCTGAACAGGTGCATCCTCATGAGGAAATAAAAGGTAGGTAAAGACCAAGAGAGAAACATTGAGCAACAAATGACTGTGACTCAGAAGCAATTTAACCACAATAATCCCCACAGTGCTAAAGATTCCTCTTCCCAGAAATGCACAATATGCTGTTCTTAGCTCTAAAGCTGTTGGCAACTGACATCATTGTGTTAATATAAGCCTTGCTGCTATCCACAAGATGCACAGTTAGGGGGGAACAGTTCTAGTGCTGGCTGCTAATTATTGCTAATGTTGTCCCACTTGTTGAACAACAATATAATACAGAGATTTCCTGCTTAGCGTTTTATTCCCAGTAGCTGGTATGCTTCCTTTGTGTTAAAAATAAAGCTTCTGATACCACGCCAGTGTTTGATTTATTTATGAGAATATCGAATGACCATTTACCAAGAGCCTCTCTTGTAGATGCTTTGTGAGGGTTTTTTATGCTGAGTAGTAGCGTAGAAACTAATTGCTTTAAACAGACTGACCTTCTAGGAAAGATTTGTTTGGGATTTCCATATCCTTCCATGGTACAGATGCAAATAGGCATGACAACCATGTCTGCACTTTGTCCTCACAAACAAAATCACTTTGACAGAATGGGATTGCTCTAAATAGGAACTTGTTTATGTGAGTCAAGGTTTGCAGAACTGGATCTTCCAAGCTTTTACCACTTATCACCATATATTTATTAGATGACATGTAAATGCACAGGGCTTCTTACCTGATTTCCTCCTGGCATCTGTAGTTTGATCTCCTGTGTTGTGTTTGACATCCTGACCCTCCTGAAGCTTGTGTGTGTTCCCGTTCGCTCCATGGCAGCCAGGTGCTTTTCATCCTGTGTATGTCTCAGAGAAATCTCTTTAACAGTAAATTGCTAGCCAGAGAGAAGCTTAGCTGAAAGCATAAAAAGACAATTATTTGCCTTGTTATTTTGTAAAATGCAAATTTTTTTCTTCATATATATAAAAAAGGAAACTTCATTGAAGTGATTGAAAGGGAACAGAGAACTGGTGCTCAAATCCTGTCTTCACAATGCGAAGGAGACATTGTGCTATCATTAATGAGATTTTTCTGTTTTCCCTTGGAGATGTGGTATTGAATTTGGAAATAGAATTTGAACAATTTCCAGCTGAACATCTCACTTTTCTGCTCACTGAATAGATACAAAACCTATTTAATGGCTAGATTTACTTTTAACCAATAAAGTTTAGTTAGAGGTAAGATAATAGCTCTGAAAAAGTAAGACTCTTTTCACTATTTAATTTGCCATAATTATGTTAAGTGCTAAATTGAAAGGGACTTTTCTAGTTAGGATGAAGATAATGAATAGTTGTGCATTATTGCCATAGCCACAACGGGGGAAGAAAGAAGAGATTTAAGTTTTGCCCTAGATAGAATGAAAACCTGCATCAATGCAGTCCCTAATAATGTAGTCCCACCTCTCTACTGCTTGCTCCAGCGTTTTGCTAGAACACCTTTCTACTTCAGGGACACAGCAGTTTTTTGAAAGGAAACAGCAGGCACTCCAAGTGAAAATGGCTTTGGAAATACAGCGAAGCAGCAGATGGCACCTTCAAGCCAAGACTGGAACAACACAAGCAAGGGCGCTGTGCAGAAAATGCAGCAGGCAGCTCTGAAGGCACTGGGTTGTAGCGGGGCTCCCTGGAGCCTCTGCTCCCTCTGTGCTTAGCCCACGCTGCAAAGCAAGGTGTAGTTTGCTGCTGTTCTCCGCTTGTAGCGTGTTGCAACAGCTCAGGTCCACGGGCCGGTTCAGTGGGTGCGCGGCAGCTTACTACGCCATCCGCTGGGACCTGCCTCTGCTGCTCATCCCTGGCTGGGGCTGTGGGCAGCTTCTGTGGATAGTCACTTCCCTCCAGCTCCCCTGCCTGAGTGCCTGAGCAAATTACAGCGCAGAGTTGTGTATCCTGTGCAAAAATAATTAACCAGCTCTTTGTTTTGGCATGTTTGGTGCAAATGAGAATGGCATCTTTATGCTTTTAACATGGAGGTGCTGTAAGCACACCCTGCTCCTGTATGTGGATAAAAGGAATTTATTTGGGACAGGATTTCACTGTGTCTTTGGAAGTCAAAATGGTCAAGAGGAAACCAAAGTGTATTCCATTGATTATTCACCTTTGTATCTTGTGGTCCAAAACACCATTTCTATGTGGTGTTCCCTTCACTGGCCTTGCTTGCTGTCTTGCTAGAACTGCTGCCAAGCTGATCCACAGGCACTTGTCCTCTATGAATATTTGTCTTCTGGGAATTACACTCAGGCCATTCTCCTAGCCCTTAATGTCTGTCAAGAGTGCGCGTGATTGTACTTGACACCTCTGATCTGGGCTGGATGTGAACCCCTAGGGAAAGGCAGCGCATGAATTACTTAATCTCTTGAGCATTCCAGTCCCCCATTTAAAAAGTGTTAAGAAATATGGGATTTTCAATCTAATAGAAGGTCTGTGTCAGCCAAACTTGGACTTCAGAAAACTGAGTACTTTCAGCACTAAAAGTTCATACCCTTGCTCCAAATTCCTTGGGCTGCAATGTGGGAGACTTACACAAATGTAAGCAGAGTCTGCTTCTAGGTGGGTCAGAAATATTCCAAATGTATTGTATGGTTTTCTTCCCTTCCCTCCCCCAGTAATTTAGTACTTCTGGATCCAGACAGGTTGAGGCAATACAAGTAGGATAATTTTGTGGTTAAGGCATTTGGCTTTGGATTTGGGAGATCAGCATTAGTTCCTGCTTCCATCCCAGGCATTGCGTATCTGTGAGGAGATTGCTTGCACTCTGACTGCACTGGAAAAATAATGAACAGAAAGTAAGTTTTGGGGTTGTGATCTTGTTTTCTCTGAGCTGTGTATGTTTCATGAACTAACAGTGTGATGCAATGGACCTGTAGAATGTCAGGGACATGCCATGTTTGTAGGTGGACTTGCCCTTTACTAGGTGCTTATGAATTTTCCAGTATGCAAGACAGTGGTTGCTCTAGACGTGTGAAATGATGCAGAATGTGTAAAATTGGGGCAGAGAATCTTCCCCTGCCCTCTCCCCACCCGCCCCCCCCAATCCCCAGGGCATGCAGAGCTCAAGTACTGTGTGCTGAAAAGGTCATCTTACAGGAAGTTTTATTTGCAGGCTGGGAAGCCCTGGCTGGGTGTGTATTCTTGGGGCAAGTAAGCTAGAAGCATTGATGCAATGTCTTTTTTTTTTTTAAGAAATAGCACTAGACACACAAAACAATTCTGTTCCTTGCAGGATAAATGAAGGCAGCCCCAAGACTGCTATAACTTATATGCTTTCCTTTTCTGATGCTGTCGCTGGGGGAAATAACAGCATGCCTGCTCGGTGTCCAGAGATCTGCTGTACCCCAGCAAATAATTGCAGCACATGGAAAGTGGAGAAAGCACCAAGGTGTTTGATGGATGAGTGTTCCCCCACAAGCAGAGAGGAGCATTTGTGAGAAGCTGGTAATATACTGTGGCTGAAATGGCCCATTCACGGTATAAAATTCCCAATCAAGTTACCCAGCAGAGACATGAACAGCTGGTATGGGAACAGAAATTACTATAGATAAATCAGGTTGGCACCTAAATGATTGTGGGCCCTGGTCAGGCCGTGTTACCATTTTGGCTTCAGAAGATGAAGTTAGGGAAGATTTCCTTGTGTGATGACTACAACTTCCCCTCAGCTCCTTCCCTTCCTCTTAGTTCATCTGAAACAAGATGCTCAGCATGTTACACTGCTGTTGAGTTTGGATATTGCAGTAGCGTCCCAAAGTCCTTATCCTTGGTCAGGACAGGATGCTGCTCAAACAAGTCCCAGAGAGCCAGTGGTAGAAGATAGTAAGGAGCTGGATAGAGAGCTGGAGCATTGGTGTGGATAAGTGTGGCTGCTAAATAGCTCTTCCTTTACTGCTGGCTGAGAGGGCGAAGACAGGCTCCTGTGCTGTAATTACAAAGGCTGATGTTTTAATTGCTGCTTCTTGCTTCAGAGGTGTGCTTGAAATTAAGAAGGTGCTTTACAATAACAGCCATTTAACTTCTTTCTGTCATCTGCTTGCTTTCTAACTGATCTGGGCTGGGATTTACAGAGGGAGACTTCCTGAGCTGTGTAAATCCCTTGAAAGAGAGTGGGCTCTGGGTTCCTAACTGTTCTGGAGGTGATTTAATGTTCCCCCTAAGCCAGGGTAATTGGGCTCCTCTGCATGCTTGGTTGTACATCCCCTGTGTCCCACGTGTAAAATCCAATTAATACTTGAGCTGATCTGAGTGAAAGCTTGCTCATCTCCTTTCTGTGGAGGTGGGCAGGCAAACCAAGCAACATGCCTGGAGACTACATGACTGTTGGATGCAAGGCAAGAGGAAGGAGCGTGCTGCTGGAGGGAGAGGGGAAAGCCTGTCTTTGTGCAGTCAGGTGAGGTGCTGAACTGCAGTCCTTGGAAAATTGCTGGTGGGTGAGTGGGCAAAACTGTCCTATTTCAGAGCTGCTAACCATTCTTCCAGCTTTTTTCCAAATTTAAATGAGATGGAGACCAATTTAAGGCTGGAGAAACAGATTGCATAGGACTAGGTGTTCAAAATCAAAGCTCTAGTATGCAGGTATAGTCAAAATAGCTGGGACAGTCCTTCTCGAAAAAGTACTTTGCTCATCCATTTTATAGGGATAATATTAAATATCCAGGAAAACATTGCCATTCTCACCAATGTTGTTAGATATTGTGAACCTTGGTTTAAAAATAGGAACTTGAAGGAGGTGGGTTAAAGAACCTTCTTTAGTGTTAAATTCTTAAAATTCTAGCTTATTCCACATGTGCTTCCAAGATTTACTCTCCAACCAGAAAAGGGGTTTGTTTTTCAGGTTTTACTAACAAACAAGCATTTTTATTAGAGCAATTCCACTGAGGTTTAAAAGGAACAAAAACCATATTAAATTGGTTATGAAATGGCAAATCATAGCAGCCCTAGTTAAAACACAGAATAGAGCCAAAATCACTTCAGTATCCTCTTTAATGCTCCTGAAACCTTTCAAGTTTATGAATAGTAGCTTTAGTGCCAGAGGACGCCATTTGCTTTGGAGAACAAAAATATATTGGACTAGACTCCAAGATAGCACTATGAATGGGTCATAGGCCTCTCTGTTGTCATGTACAATGTGTGGATGCCTGCAGAAAAGAGCATAGATATAGGTTTGTCCATAGGCAGCGGTCAGTACCGGTATGTTACTTGTGGTCTGCGAGTGAGGCAGCTGTGTGTGCCAGGTTGCCCTCCTGGGCTGCCCTGTCTCCTTTCTCAGGAGGCAGGCAGAGTACGTAGCGATGTGCACGACTGCATCTGGTACTTGGAGCAGTGTGCTTGCAGGTGTCTTTTATACAGCACTGCGCCCTGCTTTTGTTCACTTAATATAATGGGCAGGCTTTATTCAGGGTAACGCTCTTACCAGTTGATGTGGTCATAATTAAAGTCACAGTTATACATTACATGCTCACTATTGTATGTTATGTGCTCATTGGAGGAAGAAGGGAAAATAGGTGAGGAAATGCTAGCTTTGAAGAGGAGGAGTGCTGGTGCCAATTAACTTGGATGAGTTGTTCAGTGACAGTTAATCCGTGTGAGTGAAAACAAGTCCTCTGTGATGCTGTGCCAAGGTCAGGAATTTGAGCTCTATTTGGAGAGTGAAAGTTACAGTCTTGCAAATTAAAGCTCCTTAGAAGAAAACATCTTTATTGCATGAATTGCAGCAGAGCTTTTCCAACTCTGTCATCCGTATAATCTTTTTCCCTTGATGCCCAGAATAGGACAGAGGCAGAGTAGAGAGAGCAAGGGGCCCTCTCATATGAAGCATTCAGTGGTGCAGGGGTGTAACGCAGTGGGGTTTGTGAAACTTGCCTTAGTGTGGGCATGCCCACGTGTGTGTGTACATGTGCAGGCTGCCAGAGGAGATCAAGCAATGTGTACACTTGATTTTGTGGGAGAGCAACTACTGCAAAAATATGTTATCCTTTGCCACCCATGGTGACAACAGAGCTGTACTGATTATACCACCTGAAGCTCCTGCTCAGTATGCTGCTATATTTTTTCTAGGTGGAAAATGGTCAAGTTCAGAAAGGTGAATGACATTATTTTGTCTGTGTTTTCTCATTTTGCAAATAGGGCTGAGTCAGCACTTGATGTTTTGGAGGTTAGCTATATTTGCAATATAGTTTTCCTAGTAGCTGGTAATTTGGGGTATCTGGTTCATCCATATGAATCACACTGTGCAGAAAAAGGTCATTTTCCTCTTTGTCTCCGCCTTCTTCTATCTAGCCAGGCACCATCTTGTAGACAATTTGTTCAATATCTGTGAAATAATTTTCAGTTCAGTTCATATTTGGGTTATATGTGCCTGCCCATGTTCCCTTGCACACACCACTCCCCCCTGCCCCCTCCCCCATTACTGGCAGATATATTATACAGGCTATACAGAAACTGACATTTCATTTTAGTCTCTGCAAAAAAAATCTCACAAGTTCCATGATAGACTGCAGTCTGTGGGACATGTGGTATGTGCTACTACTCACGGAGTTGCCCCTTCATCTCTTTATATTGGCCTTGCTGATATGTAATTGCACCTGCTTTGGTGCATGCTAGTACTGTGTGTTTCAGTATCTGTACCAGAGTATAAATACAGTACTTTCCATACATAGCTTTTTTCTTTAATGTAGTAATTTTGTATAAATAGTCCTGGTTTCTTGCGGAATGGGTTCACTTGCCTGTACAGATGAGTGTAAGGCCCTGAATGTGCAATCTCATTGACTTATCCATTTACACTGGTGTGCTTGAAGGAACAAGCCCTCGGTATATAAAATGTCATCATATAGTTTACACTTGCCTCCTACAAAATGTGTGCATAGAAGGGAATTGATGGTCTTAAAGATAGTTAACCTCCAAGCAGTAACGTCTTGATTGTTGAAATGAACAAATTGTGGATAGATTGAGCCTTCAAATATGAAGAGTTGCTGGTGCTCAGCACCATCAGTACTTCTCGTGCAGTGTGAAAACAAACATTTGAGGCCCTGAATTCCTTTGCAAAACAGGATTGCTGTGTTCAAGGCAGCCCTGCCAGCGGGTGCCTCCACCAGCCCCAGGGTCACCCGCCCTTTGCAGCGTGGGTGCTTTGGCTGCTGGCTTCTTCTCTCCTTGTTCCTTCGCTGTACTCTCCAACGCAGCCTGATAAATTAGTTCCTTCCAAGCTAATTTTTTTGTGGGAAATGCCTCCCAGCAGCTTCTTTCCTTATTGGTGATCCATCCAGGGAATGTCACTACCACTTGGCTCCTTTCTAACCTCTCTGTAAGTAGTTTTTATTTCTTGCTAAGGCTGGGACTTTTTTTTCCTTGCATGTTTAGGATGATACACCCTCTGTCACTGAGGCACTGTGAACTTAAATAACGTGTACCAAATGCACTGAAAAATCTGGAGGGCTGTATTTGGTGAGGGGCAAAACTGTGCTGCCCACCAGTAGGTTTTCTTTTTTGAGTGGAAATACCCCGCTACTCAGATATAATTGAAAGTAGGCTTTTCCAGAGTGTCTCGCACAGGGATCTGCCAGTGCTGGTGAGTTGCAAGTACAGACACACCCTGTAATTGCATAAATGCAGAATGAATCTAAGGGGGATGAAGTCTATTAAAGTTCTATTTTGGAAAGTTAGATTGTTGTTAAAGTTTTGAGGCTTGATTTGTTGGGTTTTTTTTACCTGTTTATGAACAGAAACGCTACTGTTGACCTGAGAAAGCTGAATGAGCATATTTGGGAGGGGATTTGTCTGGGGCAGTTTTTGGGGATGAGGCTTGGGGGGGGGGCTCCCTTTGCCGCTACTGAACATGAGCATTCACACTGTGAGAAACACCAGTGTTGGGGGCATGCACCAAAGCCAACTAGGCAGAAGGGCAATGCAAATCACATAATACAGGTTCTTGAACAGATTGAGCTTTATGCTTTGATAAATCGGAATATAAATGTCAAATTCCTTTTAAATACCAGACAGTGCGCAACTGCACCGAGCTAGCATAGCTGCTGTGGTCTGATGGGTGGGAGAGCAGGGTCAAGCCGTTCCCCCACAAGCCTGAAATATGGTGGTTGTGTTTCTCAAAGCAATTATCCCTATTTCCCCCCAGCCTGAGGCAATGGATCACCCCCTTCTTACCATGGTGAAGAATGTGTCCAGTCAGCACTGGGGGGAAATCCTGGAATAGTCCAGAAGTGCCAAGCATGCAAACACAGTACTGGCATTGGCACATCAGTGTGAATAGCTTCAGAGCACTGTAATGTGGGCTGCAAATTTCAAGGCTGACTCCTTACAAAGACCACAGATCCATCACTTGGAAATGTCAGGCCTTTGTCACCCAAAATAGGCTTTTGTCTTCTTTTTCCATGTGTGATACATAGAATTTTTTCCTTTTTTGCTTTGTGTCATGCAGTACAATTGGAAAAGAGTCTGGGCAGTTCACACTGAACAGCTTGGCTAGGGAGAAAGGTTTCTTCCTAGTTGCTCACTGATTGAAGATGTGCAGGCATAGTTGAGTTGTGGTCAAGACAGGCAACCAAGAGGCAGGTCTTGGGACTCCTGGTACAGTGTCACTGATGCTCACTGCTCGCTGCCCTCTGCAGTGCTGTGTGTGTAGTGTCTAGGAGCGCCAGTACTGAGCAGATATGTCTGAAGCCCAAAACCTAGATTCTCTCTTTAGTGAGTGGAGTTGTGGCCCAGGCTGCCACATTTGCATTTTCCATTGACTGGATTGTGGGAGTGGGCTCTCTTCCTCCAGCTTACCTGCATGAATTGGGCACATATGGATCCTGTGCAAAAGTGTGGTGGTAGAAAGAGGAAGCTATGATCCACCCCTCAAGATCCCAGCTGTGGTGATTTTCTTGTCTGGTTTAGATGAGGTGTGGTCCATGTGTGAGTTACAAGTTTCAGAAAGGGGAAAAAAAGTCTAAATTTTTACACATATGGTTGCACCACCGGAATTATAGCATGTATCAAAGTGTAGCACATATTCAACATGTCATCTGGTGCCGAGGGCTGTGCTGTGCATGGGGAAGTAGGAGTGGATTCAGGGTGTTGCCAGCAGCATTCTTTGTTCGGATAAGGATTGTGCTTCACAGATACAGTCTCCATTTGTGAAGTCGTCTCCGATTCCTGTGCTCAATTTCATGTTATGGAGCAGTCCTGGAGTATGCAAATTGGATTGCCCTCAGATGAAACTAAGTTGTGGTCCAACTGTTTATGATAATCAGAAGAGATAGTCCAGAGTAAAACCTGTCCTGTAACTTGATTCCCCAATCTGGATTCATCTGCAGTCTCAGTAATTACAGTTCATGTGTTTGGATCTTCGTGTTTGCTAAAGACTTCAGCCCATCATCAGTCTTGGAGAAACCAGCCTGGTGTTCAATTCATTGGCCTATGTGCTGTGTGGGAGCCTGGAGGAGACACGTTGTCTGAGGGCATTTCACAAGTGTGGTGGAAGATTAATAGGGTTGAAGTACTGTGGGTTATCACGTTGCTCTGAAGTTTGGCCCCAGCGGAGTGGGACATTTTTCATGTGGTCACTGATGTTGAATTCTGACCAACAAATGTCAGAGCTCAGTTTTGTTCTTATGGGTTTTCTGCACTCTGGGGCAAGTAGGGGGATTTTTAACCTTCCCAAAACTGGAGTTCTATATTTTTGCTTTTTCTTGTAGCAAACACTTAAACTTATAGGAGACAGTAGTCTTATGCTGTTTCAGTGTAATTATTGCTAACAAATATCACAGAAGAAACAGAATACTGAAAATTATCTTTACAACAAAGTATGTGAAGAGCAGACTTTAATTTGTAAATTTAATCTTGAACTATGCTTTTTTCCTTTTAGATTTTGAATCTTTCCTATATCAATTAATTCCAGGTAAGAAAGGGTGGGTTGGTGACGGTTTAGTGGTTTGGGCTTCTTTTGGGTTTTGTTCTTCTCACCATTCTCCTTTCCTGGGTTAGCTTCATGTGCCGTAGTTGCTTCCATAGAAGGAGGTATAAAAACCTAACCACCTCCACCTTCTACTGCTTTTTAATATATCAAGATAAATGCTTCTTTCCCCTTTGCTGGGAAGCAGGTGATGAGCGCTGTGTAACTCTTGGAGTGAGTTGCAGAGGGAAGCGGATGTGTCACTGTTAATGGCAGGCTATCCAGCACTGAAAGGCACACCAGAGTTTCTTCTGAGCGAGTTCACAAAGCCTTTCTCAGAAATGTCATGAAAGTCCCCTTTTCATATGCCAGCATACCTTTCCAGTAAGCAGAAGGAACTCAGCAGCTCTTGTTTCTAGGATGAGACTTGTGAAGGGAAGTGTGTGTTTCTGGGGAGATAGGTAAAAGACTCCCATCCAAGCACAATTTTAGGGGAAGAAAAGAATATTTTTCCCTTCTTCCTTCCCTCCACCCTGCTCTGTTAATAAAGGTTTCAGTTGTGTCTTATGTAAAGCTTGAAAAGCCTACTATGAGTCTCGTTAGCTTGATCAGAGTTGAATTTGACCAAGCTAGTCATACCATAGTCTTTCCTTATGCATAGTGTCAGTGGCTGTGCCAGTGAAATTACGCCCTCATTTTCTGGGGCATTTCTTCAAGACCCAGAACTGTGTCCCTAAGAATTCAAATTTGGGGACCCAGTCCTGATATATCCCCCCCTGCTCCAACACTTTCACATCACTGGTGCCTTTGCAAAGCCCTGAGTAATTCAGCTGTAGGGCTGGAAAGTCTGCTGCCATACATCAGTCTGTAGGAGGGGGTCAAGATGTTTAGAGGTGTGAGCAAAAATCCCCTACCAGCCCAAAGGACAATATTAGCCCAAGTGCTAGACTTGTGTTTTGGGGGAAGAGGACCAGCTAGTGCACAGTCACTGTTTCACCGTCAGTGCTAATGCATTAAGATTGTGTTTTCCGCTTGGCCTTGGACAAGGAATTGCTTGCCATGTGAACCATTTGCTCATACCTTTTTAAAGCCAGGAAGTATTAAACATCTAACCATGCCAGAGTTTGAGTCAGCTCTGAGCAACACTCCTAAAACCTTTAAGAGATTCTAAACGAAGGTAAGAGCTCAGCAGCTTATCATCCCATCCAAGGGCTTTCTTTTGCAGGGACACTGTCTGCAAGTGCTTCTCTCCATCTGTTCTGAGGCTACTGCCCTTTCTGGTTATGCAGAAGTTGTATAGCCAGACCTCCAAGACCACAGGGAAGCATATTAGTGTACTTTATCTTGCAGGATCTCTGGGCTAAGGTCCTTTTGGTTGCAGTGAGTGAAGAAGTGTTAGTGGAACATTTCCCACTGACCTCAATCCCCAAATCATCTTTTTGTCCTTATTCGCATAAGATGCCATACGGACCAGAAGCAGCTACCAGCTGAAAAGGTTTTACCTGTGGCTCGAGTTTCCCTATTTTTGTAACGCTGGGTTGACCTGTTTTAAATTTCACTGGGTCAGCTGGGAACATGGACTGATAACCTGAGAGCATCTCGTAGCTCAGTCTCCATGAGCAGACTTAAAATTAATGCAGTGGCAAAGCTTGTCACCAAACTCCTCAGGAGCAATGATGGAGACCCTCTACAGCACTCTCTGTATCATGCAAGCAATATTGCAAGTAATAGGTTGCTGTGAAGAAGCACTCTGATCCTTTTATTCTTTAACATGATTGGGTTTTTTCTTTTAAATAGTCTTTTTTTATTTTAAATTTTGGCAGTTAGCAAGTAGAAAGTTGTTCCTGCTGGGCTGGAACAGGCTGGTGTAGTCTAAGTTGTTGCTTGTTGACTTATCCTTGCACAACTCCCAGGAAAACGTACTGCAGGCTTTGCTCCATCTGGCTAAATGCCCCATTCTCTGTGAGGCACAAATTGAAGTAAGAAACAAAGCTATTTTCTACAGTCTGGCTGTTGCTACTCAGTCAGGCACAGGAACCATGTTAAACGTGGATACCAAAGTTGATTTCATGTCAAGTACAAATAGGCGCTAGGAAGCAATACCTTCATAGCTGAAAGTTGAAAGTGGTGTTGATTTTTCCCATCTTCAGTGCCAGCTTTGAAATATGAACACAGCCTGTGTCCCAGGCAGACTTGCTCGGTAATAAGTATTTTCACATATTATTCAGGTGTCTGAATTAGCAGCAGAATTCTTGAAGATCTTGGCTTACTCTTGAGAATTATAATGTGGAAAATCAAGAGTCTGAGTTTTGCCAGCATACCTACAGACAGCTCCAAGGTAGGTGTAGGATGGGGCTCCTATAGCTTTGTGAATTCACCCTTCTTTGTTCCATATCTGTGGGACTTGTTGGAAAGTAAATATACTTTTTTCTCAATCTCCATTACAAAAGGAAGGTCTTCTGTTATGAGTGTGCATTTCTGTTTTCCCTAGACCCCTGCACACACACAATCCCCAAACTGTAACTAGAGTGGAACAAAGGCTCCTCTCCCCTCTTGTGTTTTTGACAGCACCAAGTTCTAAGCACCTTCATTTTGATATGAGTGGAACTGAGCAGAGAGACCACAGTGCAACCCTAACCTACTGTGGGGGTTCCAGTCCCAGGTACTGTCAAATAAAGACAGCCTCTCCTAAGCTTTGGTCATAGAAGACCTTGAGAAACAAAGTGCTGGTTTAGCAGGTGTAAGAGTTTAAACAAAATGAAAAGAAGCTGTCAGCCTTTTTCTCAGACACAGTGGTGACTTGAGGCCAATACCTGGTCTAGATCCTGAGGGTCCAGAGGAGTATGACTCTGAGCTGACCTGGTCTGCTTCTCAAGGCTGAGATGAATCTGTTATGGTGGTAAGGTTTATTGGTTAGCAGCCAAGGTGTATATTGTTATGTCAATGGTGAAAGGTCCACAGGAAGATATATCATAAAAATTGAATTCCCTCTCCCCTAAGGTCATGAAATATGAAGCTGTCTACCATGGAGCTCTGGGGGGAAATGATTAATGGGGACCTTGGAAATCTGAAAGCAGTGCTGCCGAGCTTGTCAGCTATGCTATCTGAGAGGTTTGACATCCCTACAATTTGCAAGCTAGTAGGAAGCATGAGATTGCATTGCTGCCTTGGCCTCTCCTCTGTCATCTCTACCTCCTTTGCAGCTCAATCCAATCTCCAAATGGATCCAAAATACAGATAGAAGTTGGCAAATTTCTGAGTGAACAGCGTTCTTCCCTGCATCCCTCTGTCGTATCTGCACCAGGTCTGCTAAATGAGAATGTTTAAATGTACTTAGTGACTTGGCTTCCTTATTTCTTTTCCTCCTCTGTTCTTCTCAGAAATAGGCAGTGATTGGTTGGATTGTGGTGTTGCTATGGTGAGTTTTAAGACACCTTTGATCATAGTTGATAGGTGCCAGCCAGCATATTAATTTCAAGCCATCCATACGGTTCCTGGCCAAAATACCTCTCATGTGCTACTCTTTGTTTTGTTGAACGCTTGGCCTGGAAGCTGACAGACCACTGTGTCACTGGGCTGCTCTAGGAAATGGGAAATGGGTTTGGTATTTCCTTTTCTAATTGAAGCAGCAGCTGGCAGAATTAAAGCTGAATTTCTTTCCATTTGTGAGAGTAGTGGTCAGGTCACTGTGTCTTCTGTCTTTGACAGCTCGTTAAGGTTGAGGGTAAAAAGTACATTAGGTGGTGGGAGGAGGAAGGCCCTGTGTGGAGAAATGTGAGATACCACCAGTGCTGGTATAGTGATTTAAATGGCTTACATGCCCTTGTCTCTTGCTTTTTCAGTCTTCCTGTGGCACTGTTCTCTCATACTGAAGTGTATGTATTTGCAGAAGTGATTTTCCTGAAATAGGGGGCCCTCTTATGTGAACAAGTGTTTGCTGAGTGAGTGAATTGCATAGTCAAACCCTGGCATTTGTGCTGATCCATTCTGTAGTGGTGGGGAAGTGTTGCACTGCTCAGTATTGACTTCTCTAACCCATTTAGCAGCAGAAGTAATTGGAAGGAAGAATCCTGTTTGATTTTCCTTTGGTAGCAGCTGCAAGAAAAGGCCTAACTGATGGACATTGCAGTGCATGCCGATTAGTGTCACACTGTGGTGTACCCTTGACTTTGAAGTGTAAGCAGAGAAAGTGAAAGCTTTGGAGGGGTGAAAGGAGGAATCACAAAGTGTTCCTCATTAGACTGTGGGAATGTGAGTGTTCACGTGCTGAAAGCCCAAGAAACTATTTTCCAAGAAACAGTGTTTCCAGAGACGCAAGCACTTCATGTATGGTACCTAAAAAAAGCCAAACAGCTGTAAGCTCCAGAAATGAAGCAGTAGGGAAGTGATGTCAGCCTCTTTGGGTGAAGCATCTTAGTAAAGGAGTAACTAGCTTGATACTGTATCAGTGTTGTCTTTAATGAACATGGGAAAGGATCCTTTCTGCTTGTGGACTTCAGGATCGTTACTGAGGGGTTTGCTGAAGCGGCTGGCTCCTGTTGATTTAGCTATTTAATGTGAATTTCTGGCTATGTGAAATGAGATGCTAAGATTCCTCCCCTGAAATTCAGTAGCAGAACTCCTTCTGCAGATGGAGACAGTCAGATGGTTTTGTTCCAGCAAGAATAATTAAGTCTACAAAATGATTCAGCTAGAAACAGGGCTGAAGTGGCAGATCATCCCATCTGCCTTATCTATGTTATGAAAGCGGAGTCCATAGCTCCAAAGGCTTACTATACTACTCAGGTCTTCTTGCTGAATTGAACACAAAAGCCCTGATGAAGTTGGGTGGGCTCGGGTATGAGCTAATTTCAGGCAAATACCTGAAAGTTATGAATGCCTTTGAAAACTTGCCTGTATTACTTGGAGATGACTGGAATTCATCCATAAATATGGGAGCAAATGATATAGTTCAGAAATGCTGCAAAAAATTGGCATCTTCCTTGTTGCTGTTTGGGGGAAGCCTGTCCTGCTGATGCAGCAATGCTGCTCTGCAGCGAGGTTGGCAGAGTGGTGGTTTTCGGGTGTTCAACTGCACTTGTTTTGCGATGGTTAAATGCCACCTACCTATGAAAATATTTTGCTGTCCTGTGTGGTTTTATACAAATATAGCTGAAAAGCCAAGTGTCAGGGAATGTAGTGCACAGCTACTTTCTGTGATTTGTGCTCTGGCTCGTCTGGTGAGGCAGCCTACGTACCCAAGAGAACAGTCTGAGTGTCTGTGTGAGCAGAGATCAGATAGCGGTCTGCCGTGGCTTATTGAGCTGGAGGGCTTAATCAGCTATTAGAAGACGATATTAGGAAATATGATTTACAAAGAGACTGTTTGAGAGAGTTTTGAGTCTTGTCAGTTCTAATAGAATATTCAAGGGGAAGTTTGCAATTTCAGTTTAATCTTTTGGTTTTATTTTTCATTTTTGTGTGCTTGTTTTGCTGCCAAGCAGTTGCCCGCTGCAGCTATTTGCTAGGACTTGCTTATCAAGGCTTCTGTTGTTATCCTGGTTGCATATTATTATTTACATGTATGGTAATAACCTTGAGCTTCTGATCTGGGATCAAAGCTCCATTGTCCTAGATATTACACAGACCTAGTTTATTAAAGATGACAATCCACTGTCCTAGGGATGTATGGGCTTACCTTACGTTATCAAGAAGGGACAGAACAAGGTAACAGGAAAACATTTACATGCACTATAATAAGCAATGGTCAAAGCACACCAGCTGTCTTATTTTGAAATGTCAAAGGTTTGTGCTTGGAAAAAAAACCCAACTGGTTAGAAAATGTAATTTTCTTCAGCAAAGCAGCAATTGAAGAGTCTTCTCTTTTGTTGCCTCTGTCACACATTTGCCATGCTCTTTCAGAGCAGAATTGGTTTTGCTACTGTTTGCAGGACTACAGCCAGCTTCACCAGTCAGTGGGTACAAGTGGCTTCTTTACACAGATACTGGGAAATTCCAGGTAAGAAGTTTGCATGACAAACTTAATTCAAATGTTCCTTTGAACTAAAACCTGGCCTTTCTAAGTCCTTGCCTTGGCCCAGATCCTGCAAGCTTCCATGTCTTCTGACCACTTCTGCAAAGCAGCTGGTACGGTTCCTGTTTCTCTTACTTGGCATAAGTCTGCTACAATTATGTTACAAAAGACAGCATCAATGACCTTAAAGGGATTAAATGGATATAGTTTTTGGATACATCTGTGTATTAGTCATAGAGGGAACTGGATGGTAGCACTGGCCAGGCTGTGAACTGGCTGAATGGTGAGCAGCCCTACCAAGAAGGACCATCCAGCTGCTGCAGATACAATGGTAAAGATGAGGTGACATTGTGAACAAGGCAAACTACGTGCTGTGTTGCACTCTGAGGAGCACTGCTGGCAGATTGAAGGAGATCAATATTTTCTTTTACCCTTTGGTGCCTTCCCACCTCAGGGGTGTTTTGGAGAAGCTGAAACGGCCTAAACCCACTGACCAGGTTGGGTGTGCAAGTAAAGTACTTTCCAGAGTACCACAATGTGAAAGCTAAATGTGTTCCAGCAATCACAAAGTATGGGAATTTCCCATCCTGTGGCAATGGAGGCTTTAAACTTTATCTTCCTCACCTTAAATACTTCCTCAGTAAGCTTGCCTGTGCCAGTAGGATTTGTCCACCCAAGTATTGTGTCTGTGGATAAAATCAGCTTTTGCGTAATCAGCCTCAGTAGGAGGGTGCCAAAAGCTTGCAGGGTCATGTTTGTTTTGTTTGTTGTCTTGTTTTGGTATTTCTATTTTTTTCCTGCTTTTTGGAACAACAATGTATTTCTGCTGACAGCAAGGAGACAAACATCTCTTCTACCTTGGAAATGTGCACTTCTGTTTTTCTGCTGGCTTCTGCACTTGGCTTTCTGTTGTTGCTTCTGCTGGTGAGCTTTATTTCAGAGATGTGCCAGGCTTAGCAGACAGATCCAAATTTAGGTATCTCTGTCTTCAAACAGAAGGTCTACAAAAGATGGGTTGGTTTTTTTTTTTGATAGCTATTTAGAATAGCTAATAACAGGTTTACTGGCTGTGTGTGAGACCTCACAGCAGCATCCCTGGACACAGCCATGCTGGGCACTTGGGCTGTTATTTTTGTGTGCCTTCATTACTTGCCATGGTGATGGCCTCGGGTGACAGAGGTCCTAGGGAAAAGTTGGGAACAGAAGCCCCCAGACAGGATTGATGTGGAACTAGTATTACTTTACTTCTCAAGGCTCTGGGCTCTCTCATCCAACCCAGGACTGTTTTCTTGTCGTCTGGTGCATCTCCTCTCTTCGTATTCCTAGTGAAATGCTGGTGCAGTGAATTTTATTCCAGCCTGGCAGAGGAAGATGTTTCCTGAGTGTAAGATGACATGAAAGGGTGGAGCAGAGATAATTTCTGTAATGCAGGCTGAATTAGTGTATACCTTTGTAGGGACTGTAGCCAGGAGGGGACTGTATTATGTAGCCCTTGGATTCCTTTGAATTGCAGAATGATTGGAAATAGGAGCTGGGGCATTTTAAGAGTGAGAGCTATTTCTGGCTTGTTTGGATGGAGTTGAGAAGTAGGAGGGAAGGGGCTGAAAATGAGAAACTTAATGTGACACATAACTAATAGCAAGACATATGCCATCTTGTATGTATTTTATTTTAAAATGGGCTGTCAGTTAACTATTTATTACTTGAAGTCCTTTATATCTTCAGGCTTAACATCTAAACCGTAAGGGAATTCACTGCTCTCCAGAGTTGACTAGAAGCACATTTTAAAAGGTAGCCTGCAAGCTTGCAGTTACTTAACTTTGCCTCTGTTTTTGGGTAATAAAGCAATAGGAATCTTGTAACCCCTGGAGTCTTTTGTAGGTGTGTCTGGTTACTGTATTTCTTCTTAGATTTTTATTTTAAGTAACTTCACTTTTTTGTTAAAAGGATTTTAGGCTGACAGCCTGCTATGTTGAGTAAGGGCTGTGCCAGGTGAGTAGCACCCAGTGGCACAGCTGCCAACTTCATGCTGCACCCACCTTCATCTCCTTCCAGAAGACTCATCTGGCTCTGGAAATATCTGTGTTTGGACCTGGTCTGGGTCTTGTGACAGTCCTCTATGTGGCTTCTTGAATGCACGTGTTCAGCCAGAAAATAATGAGATAAGCTTTGAATCTTGCCTCACATGCAGCAAATCTGTGGGATGACGATGGTAGAAGGTACTTGAATGATTTCCAGCACTGTATGTAAGTCTTGGGTGGAACTGAACTGTTATAAAATGATCTGCTGCCACAGGAACAATGTAGCAATGATCTCAGGGTTCTGAAGAACGCTTAATCCGGATTTGGGGGAACAGCCATTCCCTTCCATGCCTTCATTTCTTGTTTTTGTGTCATGATGGTTTTGTTCATGGTCATGTTCATCAGTGAGTATGACACAAAAGGTTAAGGATACTTTTAGAACTCTGAGGCATTTCAGTGTGGTGATAAATGGCAGAAATCACTCCTGTACTACCCTTTGTGAAACATCTCACCCTTCTGTTGGATACCAGTTGCTCTGTGCTGAAATGGTTGCTGTTGAGGATACGGTTGTGAAATGGAGCCGGGAGTGTGGCTGCCTTTTCTTTATCAGCAACTGCCATGCTTGAGGGGAGATTTGGGGTAAGTCAGGTAAAGGAGCAGAAGCCCAGAGTCCTCCCCCTAATCTTAACTTTTTCCAGTGCTGCATGAAGGATATGGGGCTGTTACTAGTTTGCAGGCACCTCTCCATGGTAATTCTTTGCAGGACTACCTGGAATGAGATTGCATAAATCTGGACCTAAATGTGTCATCTTTAGGCCATTAGCTGCATTCCCAGCGTAATTCAGAAGGGGCCAGAGAACCATCTTTTTTCCATTTTAGAGTCAAAAACCTACCTTGCCAACACTTCTATCGTGAATTCATCAAAACTAAAACTCTTCTGTAAGACCTCAGGCATTCATTAAGCTAACAAAACAGTCCTGATTTTAATTTCTGTGGCAGGAATTTAATTTTGCACAAGCCCTGGTGCACAGGAAGCTGACAGACACTTCTGTGATTGCCTTTCACTGGGCTCGCTGGTACTTATGCCACAATACTGTTACTCCTAGTCGGGGCACGCTAATGCCTTCCTGCTTAAACCTGTCTAGGAATCTATTAATGGGGTGGCATTCCTCCAGATTGCAAAGAGGAGTGAAAGCTCATCAGCCAGCGTAAATGGTGATAATTTCAGCAAATGCTTTTGGTGTAAGGAGATTGATGTTCTAAGTGTCTCAGCAAATTGGTAATAATGATCAGCAATTCTCTACCATTCTTCACAAAGGAGCAGGTCTTTGATGAAAGATGCAATTAAGTGCAGCCACCTTCTGGACTGAGCTAATGCAGACTTTTCCCATGGTTCTCTAAGTTAACTCTTAGACTTACATGTCATGTTCAATGAACTTGCTGCTTCCAGCAAAATGTCTGCAATGAAGCTGGGGGATTGTGACCAGTATTTATGTAAGTGCCTATTGCTGCCTTCAAATTACATTGGACAAAGCTGTGATATCCTTATAGTGGAGATGCAATAATCAGGAGATGCATTAATTGCAAAAATTCTGCAACAGCTGCTCCTCCTGTTGGGCTGTTTGCTCATCTTACACATAGTGGCTGCAGAATAAACATCAGCTGGTTTCCTAAAGCAACATATGGAGAGATTTCAGGTTGGATGCCTGCATACGTCCTGACTCTGTATTCATAGATGGGAGGAACAGATCTAAATTGAAGGCAAAAATGAATGCAGTGTTGTGTAGAAGCTCTGGTGCAGGACTCCTTTTACTTCGCCACAGAGACATTATAAGCATTGTCTACATGTTGCAGTAGCCCCTGCCCAGCTGCAGGAGCAGATTTAAATAAACTGATTTGAAGCCCTGATTGAGTAAGTAAAATTTCAGACCCAACGCTCTGTTTAACAACAAAACTCAGTTCCCTGATTCAGTTTCCTCCTGAGTCTATATGTTTGCACCCCCATGGTGTCCTTTCACAGGGCAATCCTACTTGTGTGAAGAGCAGGGATGCTGTTGGCTTCACTTAATATCCTGCCTTGGGAAAAAACCAGCAAGCAATCAGTTGTTAGCTATGGTGATACCAGTCATCTTTTACAGACCTCTTTTTTTTTTTTTTGTCCCACTAAGTCAGGTGTTTTCCAGACTGACCCCCAGACTGTTCAGTCATTCCTTATAGAGCAGTACCTTTGATCATTCTTGCTCTCCTTCTGGGAGCATATTCCAGCTCTTATTTATCTTGTCTGAGGTGAGAGGACTAGAGCTTCGTGTAGCATTCAATGAGTGAATTAGCTGTGGATGTATAAAGTCATCTTCCCTACTCCAGAGTGGGCTCCTAATGAAACTTAACTGATGACCTCCTTTCACTGGGAACTGAATGCTCACACCTATCCTGTGTTTACTAACTTTAAAATAATTGGCTTTCTATGCAAGGACTTCTCTTTTAGCTTTCAAGAGCTTTAGATGAAGGTCTTTGTCACAACTCCTTTTGAAATCCAGATTCCAGGAGAGGAATCACTTTTACCGCACAGTGTCCTGACACGCTGCAGGGACTCGGAGCGGCTGCAAGGGCCGGGCTCCCTGTGACAGCAGCTGCCTTGACTCCACAACAAGCTTGCATTCATGTGGGTGTCTGTCCTTTATTAGAGGCTTCACAAAGTTCCCAGATCAAACATTAGTTGAGCAGGCCTGTAGTGCCTGTAGTTCCCCAGATTCTCCCAAAATCTTTTCTAAAGGCTTCAAGTTTTTCATTTTCTAGCAATCCAGCTCTCAACTATGAGTGTTCTTAAAATTCTCAAGTGAATGCCATCGAGTCCTGATTTGTTACTATTCTGTCTCCTATTTATACCAGAAGTCCTCCTGTGATCATTGAAATTTCAAATAGATCCTGAAAAGGCTCCACTGTGAGAACCTCCCCATTTTTTGTTTGTATTTCCCTTGCAATTAGATGTACGTAGGTTTTAATGGATATGGCTTTTGTTAGTTACTTGAAACAGCTTTTAGATTAATTCCTGCTATAAAGAATATAAAGAGACTAACTATATGTCTTTCCCCTATGTGTCTCATTTTAGCATTTAAACTCTCTTTTGGGGGGGAGTGGGGTGGAGAAGAGGGAGGTAGAATAAAACCCAAACAGCTCACACTTGGGATGATCCCTTTCCCTTCAAATTTGGAAAATTACATTTATGTCTCCATGCTGATAGATCAGTGGAAAAGTGATGCTGCTGTAAAGGAGAATTACACCCCATAGTTTCCTTTGGCAAGACAAAGAATACTTTAATACAGGCATGTAGTACTTTAAAGGTTCATAAAGGACACTCCATCACTTTAAATCTAAGTGGTCACATTTAAAGAAAAATTAAGTGCTATTTCCACATTCAAGTCAGCTCATCTAGGTATGACTTATTTCTCTCCTGTGTTTACTCAGTTCCATCTGATAAGACCATCTGTCTTTTATGATGGGATTGAACTTGGTGCAGGCAGGCTCACAGCTCACACTGGCACTATGGGGACAGCTTATGACTTTTTCACATTGATTTCTCTGTGCTATTATAATCTTATTAGCTTGTTTTCATCCCCTGGAACTATGCAGATATGCAAATACTAACCTAGCACTCTCAATTTCTAGACATAGCTGAAGCCAATGAGTTTTGTATGGAACTCAATTTCTTTCCATCTTACCTCTTGTAACATGGAATCTTCAAAATGGTACCCAAATCAGGCAATTGGCAGTCAGGTAAATGATATTTCAGCTATTTTGCTTCCATTATGATTTCAAATTGCAACATGTTGTGGGTTTTTTGCAAGCCCAAGCAGAATAGTAAGCACTGAGTTGCCAACTCTAGTGAAAAAGCATGCTCCAGGCTTCCTCAAGCGCCTGAGCTGTTTAAACAGTCAGCTCTCTTAATTTGTTGTTGAGCTCTTTCTGAATGTTGTCTCTTCATGTTTTTGTTATTGTGAGAGCTAGAAGCCTATATGTTGTTAAATGAAAGCTGGTATTTATTGTGTTCACATGTTCCCAAGAACAGACTTGAGGAAATACGCTGAATCCCTTTAAAATGGAAATGAAATGGCAAGTTTTCACAAGTAAATAGTACGTTACTAACACATTATTATTTTATGAATGCATTTATTATTATTCTTATGTAACCCCTGTGTCTGAACTTTTCAATAGGAAAAAGAAATTGGTATCTTGGAGATGAGATGGCCCTTAGGTACTTGTTTAAAAGTTGTTGGCTTTCAGAAATCCTGGCTCTTACAACAGCTACTGGAGTTGGTAAAATCTGTGTCTGCTCAGACCTTTGAAAACCAGGTGCGCAGGTGTGGAGTTAGATGCAAACATCGGGGCATCACGTTCTGGAGTTAGGATTGCAGCATCATCTTTACTTCTGCTTCTGCACCTTGTTTGTGTTCATCTGTAGCTTGGTGTCTCCTCTGCTGAAGGCACTGACAAAACTCTTTTCTTTTTTTCCTTCAGTATTGCGAGACTGGGCTGTATACTCTTAGATCCTTTAATCCAAGATTCAGCAAGGTAAACAGGAAAAAGCCTCACTGACTTTGGGAAGTTTTAGGACAGATCCTTTCATGATTCTTTTATTGCCTGGGGAAAGTTATATGAAAAGGCAATTTCCAATAACTTTCCTGAAGTCTCCTTTGCTTTTAGGGATCATTCTGTTATTGTAATAAGGCAAACACCAAGATAGGTGTGGTATTAGCTGAGAGATTATAAGCTTTGATGTTTATTAGTGCAGCAGGGGTTACTAGAGTTCTTTTTGGTTATATGCTTGTATCTTTAAAACTTGGCAGATACTAGGAAGAAAGGTAGGCGTTATGACTTGGGCATATAAACTGAAAAAAATAAGTAACAAAGCTTCCTGTTCAATGCAGTATTAAACTTCATAACACAGAATAAACTACATACAAGAGCCCCAAACTACATTTGAGATCCAATTGAAGTCCATCTTTCCAGACTAGATGGGAAGACTGAAAATACTTTAGATGTTACAAAGACACTGAAGGTGAGAAAGTTTCAAGTCTGGAGGAGGTGCCTAATAATGATAGCTGAGAACTCAGGTAACTTACAGGCCTTTTTGTGCTGGAGGCCACTGCTGATGACAGGTTTACATCCTGATTCAAGCAAGCAGCTCTGCTCTGCAAACCCCTGACATACCGTTTAGCCTATATAGGCAGCATTAACTTATACCCTGTTGATGCTTTGTGTGCTTGATATTTGTGTTTTGCTGGTTTGGAATATTTAAGCATGCACTAGAACGTTTTGTTGAACTGCTGCCCTAAAAAGGTGGTATGAATTGAGCTTATGTAACTTCTAAAATACTGCAATGAATGCTTCAGAGAAAGATGCTTCTCTGGATTCTTCTATGGTACTACTTATGTGGTAAGCTTTTTGGTGCTTTGTTTCCCAAAGTTAGACATTCTGTTACCTTCTTGCACTGTGCTAATTCTTTTAGCTTTTAATTCGGAGACATTTTTGGAGACTATCATCTTCTATTAGATGAAGGTTTTATTTCACTCATCCTTAGACACATCAGACAATGATATCTTTATTTTCAGCTGATAATGTTTTATTTCAAAGTATCGTCTTAAGATTTATTTCCCCATTTCCCTTTTCATCAGCTCTAAATGCAGGGTCATGGTTGTACTTCTCAGACCTAAGCCTTCAACGTCCTCACCTCTTAGTTTCAGTCTGATTGCAGCTACATTAGGAACATTGTCTTGAAATCCAGACTCCACATATGTGGCTCTTTCACAGGGAGAAGTATATTCTCCTGGGAAATTCAATGTGCAAATTGATTTCTGGGCATGAAAAAGATTCACAGATGTGGACTAGTCAAGATTTTTCCAATGGCAGTCCTGATTTCATGTTATCTTTAGTCTTTGATATGTCACTTGAAGGGCTGGAGAAGATCCTGGCTTGCAAAACGTGGCTGCTGAACTCGTGAAGTTAGGATCTTCTTACATTGTCTCCACTTGGATGTCCAAGTCATAAGGTGCTTTTCACTACTGATGTAACAAAACCAGCCCATTCTTTTTTCCTCAAACTGAGGAATATGACTGACAGTCTTAATTAGGAAAGACTGTTGGCTGTATTCAGAGAGCTGTGAGGTCTGTTTCTCTTCAAAATTTGCAGTTTATTTAGAACTAATTATTGAAAGCCCTGAACACTTGTATATGTTTGTGAGCTGAGGTGCCTGTGGGATCTGTCTTCTCCACATAAAAAGGAGGATACATTGGGTATGGCATTGGTGGATGAGTGGCAGAGTTGCTAATGGGCAGAGAAATAAAACTATTATACCTTTATCCCATTTCTTGTGGAGAGATATCAGATAATACCAGTTCTTGGGGTGTAGGTTCATAATCAGTCTTAGCTGATGCAAGGGCTAGCTGCTGCTCCATTGCCCTCCCTTTATACTGCTATTTGCTCTTGTCTCTTTGTTTTGAACTGGCACTCATGCACATAAGAACAGGTCTTACCAAGCCATCTGTTTATTTTGGGATGGTTAAATTCCCTGAATCAGTTCACCGTGCCTCTCAGTGAAGATGCAAGAGCTTGGAGCTGCCTTCCCTCTAAGTGAGGAGCAGGCATTACCCCACTTGTAAGCAGCTCACTGTCAAAGCTATGCTGTTGTGTGATGAAAATTGCATCCTGGGGCAAAGCCTGTGTCCTGGGCTTGCAGTCCCACCTTGGGATGCTTTGGATGTGGGCTCCAGTGGATGGCCAAAAGCTGGGAAGGGTGCACTTCTGTGGTGGTTTTGGACCTAACCAAAGGCCAAATACCCACCAAGCCGCTCGCTCACTCCCCCTTCAGCCGAAAAAGGGGAGAAAATAGATATTGGGAGGCTTAGGACTTGAGATAAGGACAGAGGGATCACTCTGCAATTAGTGCAATGGGCAAAACAGACACAGCACAGAATAAAGGAAAGAAAAAGGTGATTTATTACTACTTACTACAACTACTACACCCAGTGAACCGGAACGAGATAAGAAGCGGCCAGGTCTTCAAGCACCTTCCCCCCACCCCTCCCTTCTTAGCAAACTTAAAACTCATCCTGATTTTACTCCCTTCTTCCCCCCCCAACATGGCGCGGGGAGGGGCAGGGAATGGGCAGTGGGGTTCCGGTGATTCCCAACAAGCTGCTTTTCTTCCCCAGATATTATCACTTCTACTTCCTCCCCCCACCCCTCGCCTCTTCGCACTCATGACTTTAATCAGAGATTCGCTCCCTTCTTCCCTCCCGTTCGCAGCACAGGGGGGGCAGGGAATGGAGAGTGAGGGGTTTCAGTCCGTTCCTCCCAAGCTGTCTTCCATCTCAGCTGTGGGGGGGGGCATTCCACATACACACACCCTTCCCCTGCGGCACCGTGGGGTCCCACCCACGCGAGAGTCGTGTCCACGACCTTCTGCAGCGTGAGTCCTCTCTATCGGGGAGTCATCCCCTCACCACAGGCCTCTCAGCAGGACTCTCCCCTCCATAGGGTGCTGACGTCCGGGTCCAGACCCCCCGGCCTGGTCACCCGCAAAGTCACAAGTCCCTTGGCAAACCTGCTGAGGCGTGGATCAATCTTCACAGGCATAGTTGTCTCTGCTCCCCGTCCTTGTCCATGGGCTTCGGGGGGACACCCGTTTCACCATGGACTCCACCACGAGCTGCAGGGGAAACTTTCTCTTCACATTCTTCATTCCACCCCCTACTCCGGGCCTGGCCTTGGTGTCTGTGCAGCTTGTTACATCTTCTCACTCCCGCTCCGATGGCAAAGTGCGCCTGCCAGCAGTTTTTTTTTCTCCTATATGTGATTCACAGAGGCGCTATGACCAGCTCTGATAGGCTTGGTCTCAAATTTGGCCTTGAATGTACCAGTGTATTCAAAACATGGGGCTTGCAGAAAGCTGTAACTGCAGCCTACAAGAGCCACTGAAGCAACAGTTACACCAAACTGCAACAACTTGGTAACTGTGGTCAGTTGGGTAGAAGGGAGGATTACTGCTATGGGGCAGTTCAGACCAGGGACTGGCAGGCTTTCCTGAGCCATCACCTGCGGATGACAGTTGTTGATTCATAAGAGACCAAGTTGAGTCTATTCCCAGACTAAAGGCAGCTTTCATAAATGTGCTCCTAAATTTCACTTTCTGAAACCTTCCACCACAGGCATTTACTCACCAGCCTTCCAGATCATCCTTCCTGCTTTGACATAAAATGTTTAGAAGCAAACATCCAACCTAAAGTCTCTCTTTTTTTTTTTTTTACAGAAGTTCAGTAATCACTACAAATCATTGTGCATATAGTTTGGAATTGCAGTTTAGATGGTCCTGAAATGAGCCCCTGAAAATGCTATTAAGTGAGGATATGGGCTAGAATGAATCACTTCTGACCCTTTGAACTCCTTTGGGCTGGTTAAAATAGCGATTGGCTTGTCTTACTCAGACCAGTCACCTTACCCAGAATTTTACTGAGATGTATTTCCTGGACATTGATGGATAAGCTCTGGTCAATCTTCCTACTGCAGCTGTAAAAGGTAATATTCCCTGGTCCTCACTCTTTCCTGGGGATACTGAACCTGTAACAGAAACAGTAGAAGGAAACAGGCATTAGCAGCTGCAATAAAATACTCAGCATCTCAGCCTAAAGACAATTCCTAAGCTTCCCTGAGGAAATTCTTTAAAGACAGGGCACAGTTTGTGCCGGTTTAAGACTACACAGCTCCTGTGTTAGTGTTACCATTGTAAAGCTTGATTTTTATTTTTTTTTTCTTCTTAAAGCTGGCTGTCCCAGTCATGTCCCCTCCCAATTCCTTCGGCACCCCCAGCCTCCTCACCAGTGGGGAGGTGTGAGGAGCAGAAAAGGCCTTGGCTGTGTGTAAGCACTGCTCAGCAGGAACTAAACCATCTCTGTGTTACCAACAGTGTTTCCAGCACAAATCCAAAACACAGCCCTGTACTAGCTACTAGGAAGGAAATTAACTCTATCCCAGACAAAGCCAGTGCAGGTGGAGAGCAGTTTCAGGAGTCCACACAAAGAATTTGTTGCAGTGTAATGAGTCAGGCATCATCTCACCTCTTAAATCAAAATGCCCAGGAAAAATTCTCTCACTGCTGTCTGTTCAGAGCAACGTTGGCAGACGAGCTGGATGCTTTGTGGCCTTTGTACACTCTGACAGCAGCAGAAATCAGGATCTAGAGAACAGTAACTGTAGTCAAATTATTTCCTTACTGGTTCTATCAGAAGCATTTTTCATGTCACAGACATTGCTTTTGTCTGACACCTCTGCTCTTCTATTCCGCTGAGAATCCTCTAGTTGTGGGGGGCGTTTTTTATATATACCTCTTCTTGTATTATTTTTCTGGCTGGAAGCCCCTTTCACATGCATGCAAGGAAGTTTGATCTCAGAATATATATTTTTTTAAAACCTCCATGCAAAGATGCCTTTATAACAGATATCTGTCTGACAGGCCAGACTCAAAACAGGTAATGACTTGGGATCTTGCCAGTAAGCCCCACTTCTCCAGCATGGATAATGAGATAAAGTGTTGCAAATTAACTCTTTATCTTACACTGGCAGATCCCAGGAGAATGTCCAAATACATTTGTTGAATTTGTAAAACCATGTTAATGTAGATGCCTCCACACCCATGTTGATTTGTGAGCTTAGGTTTTATTTATGAACTAAATTGAGTAACTAGGAATAAGAGAGGAAAAGAATTAAGAGCTGGGAGAGGATTTTTCTGGCTGTGATTTGAGAAGGGACAATGGAGCAGATAGTTTGTGTCAGACCCAGTAGACAATTTAGGTTCTTAATTCTTAGTGAAACAAATGGGAAAGCAAATAAAATACAGACCTGTTCTATTGACATAAATGGCAAAATAAGGCTGTAAATAGCTCATTAAATTTCCTCTACTGTGGTTTATGAAGAAAATAGATGTGAAAGTTCCCTCTTCAAAACAAGTCCTTACTGTACTAACAAAAATGAAAACTTGAAAATGAACTGAGCAAATCAAAAGCAAAATGATTAGCTTCTTTTTTTGAACAAAACCAAGCGGGATAAAAAGTCTTTTGATACTGGATATCTCTGTGCTAAGTTTCAGCCAGGGAAGAATGTTATTTGCACCAGGTAAAAACATGTTCCACATTCCTTAGCCTGGAAACCCCAATCCAGTCCTAACTACAGTTTTATAAATAACACATTAATGAAAAGAACAAAACCAAGTGTCTTTAAACCAGTCCCAGCATTGTGAACTACAACTGGCAAAAGCAGAGTTATTAAATCTTTAACCACTTTAACAAAGAGGTTTCTCTAAGATTCTGAGCTGCTTTTAGGAAATACTAATTTAAATCTGACCACCAAAGCCTTTTTGTTCTTTCTCAACAGGTGTAACCAGGAGAATACTAAAAGGTCTGGGTTTTGCATAAATAGCTTGTCTCAAAATTTATGCTGATGTGATCTTAGCTAAGACAAACATCTTTCTGTGTAAATTGAAATACAGTATGAGCTCTGGGAGAGAGGATGAATTTCAGCCAAAGATAAATATAAACAGTTCATTTAAAGCTTTAGCAGAAGATATTTCTGGTCGCAGCCTAATAGGCAGCTGTCTCTTGGTGGTTGCAGCGTTGTTTTGGCTTCTGCCGAATGGACAAGGATGACATGCTTTAAATTTTCTTTTTCCAATTTTAGTCCTGCTACTTTAAACATCTCTGCATTTGAGCAATGCATGCATATATTCCTGCTCCTTTTGAGGGCACTCTTCATGCAAGTGTCCTGCAATGAGATTATCCATCAGACCTGGAAGAATGAGAGCATAAATAATTTACAAATTAAGAGACTGAGAAGCCATGCAGCGACACCAATGTGCTATTGTATAAAGTTCTGTTAATTGACGTGGCTGTTGCAAAAACATAGACTCAAATGCATTTATTTTGCCTGCTGCTCCTGGATTTAATTAAATATCTCTGTAAGCTTCTGTAAAGTGCTTAAAATTGCTCAACTGGTGTTGATGGAGGGCAGTTCTGTAGGAGCCAGGCACTTTGAGCCACTCCAAATTATGTGAGCTGAAGGTCTGGTTCATCAGAGCTGATCTTCGTGGATCCTGAGGGTTCATACTCATGGCTACCTCGAAAACAAGCAGATGCCATGGGACAAAATACATTTTTGAATATGTGCTAGTATCCCTCTTCATGTCTTCGCTTATATATGTGTGTTTATATGCATATGCATATTTATGCAATGTATTTTAATTACCTTGTTTCATATTTGCATGTTTCTGAAATACTTGTCTGTCAGAGGGGGCAGGAGGAAAGGTTAGAGTTGGGAGCACTGCCTTGGAGCTAAGAGAACACACAGTTGGTTATTTAGAAGCAAACAATTTCAGGCTAGTGAAAAATGTCAAATATAATGTTTACCTCTGGGAAGATCACTGGTTTGACTGTCCTCTCATTAAGTGCCGTGGGAATGGACTCTGTGAGAATGGTTATCAGTTTGCCTTTCTATTGCAGTTAAAGCTAGTGGGCTTACAGCATTAGATTTTTTTTTTCAGCAGATGCTGAATGAATGTGTGGGAAACAGCAGTCCCAGAATACTGCCAGTTCATTGCTGTTAGCAAGTGGAGAGTTGGTCCTGAAGCAGGACCTAAATGAAGTTGCCTTCACTTCAGCATGAGTCATATGAAACAAATATTCTGCTATTCTGAATGACTCCTTCCTTTTGCACTTCATCCAAACCAAATCAAAAAGCCACATCATCAACTGGAAGGAAAATGCTTGCAGTCACGAAGCAAAGAGGGCACCAAAAGGGGGCTATTCATCTTTTTCATGTGCTGCTAATGGGAATATACAGAAAGCAAGTTGTCTGCAGTGGCAGGCAATTTTAAGACTTCCATAAGCCATGTTTTTTTAATGGTTGTATGAGAGTGACTGCACAGTAATTGGTGTCGTAACTTTTGCTGGTGACTGTCCTTCAGAGATATTACAGTCTGTACCTGAGAGATGTAGTCAGAGTTTTTGCCACAGGGAGTTTCATGTCATAGGCCAGATCTGATATAACATATGCAGCAGAAGGTTAACTGGACAGAAAGCAGAAAATATAATCAACAGTCTTGGGGGGGTGACAGTAGGGAGGGAAGAATCACACCTTACAGCCAAATTAATTCAGAAGAGCCATGTCAGACTGCTGAAGATAACTGGTTCATAAAATCAATTAGTCATGTGGAGAGCTCTGTAGCCAGAGACTGTCCTTATAACTGTGGTTGTGAGGGAAGTGTAGAAATCCTGGACTGAAACTTACATTTGAAGTATACTGGGATATGTGAACATACTTACAACTATTTTAGAATGCCATATGTAGCACAGTGCTGATGACTTCTAGTGTTTCAGATTTCCCTCTTGCCTTTGCCAATTCACAGATAAATTCCTAGCTGTGTGGCAGCAAAACCACTCCCAGTCACCAGGTCAGCTGATACTGGGTTCTTGTTTGCAAATACCATTACTTGCACTGATCCCAGCAGTGGTTTTCTTGGTAATTTGAAACACAAGCTAATATTTTCCTCTGGTAAATCTCCTCATACCTGGCCAAAGGATACGAGACCTGGGATCACTTTTATCTTAGAAAGTACCTACCCAGTACCTACTTATGAGATTAGTCCATGTGGTCAGCCAACTAGTGTTCCAAGTTGAGCACCTTGGTTAGATGTCACTGTATGCTACTGCCCTAGAAAACTGGTTGGAAAGCCAGAGAAGTCCAAGTGAGCTTTTCTTGCCCAACCAAACAGGCATTGCTGTATGTTTGTCACAGTCCTTGGATATATACCACCATTTAACTTAGGGCTCCTTCTGCTTTACAGACTTAACTGTTTGCAAGGGGATAAAGATGTTACGTTATAAAGAATCAGATTAACTTTAACTTCAGATGCCCTTTTCCTCTTGGTACCTTCTGTCATCATGAGGAACCTCTTTCTCTCTGGCAGTACACTGACAACAAAACCCTCAACTCTTCCTTGTTACGGCTCGGGGCGAGCTGTCCTATGTAAACCAGTGGTACCTCTCGCAAGGATTTTTTTTTCTCCTCTGACAGCAAGCAGATACTGTTTGTTTAGCTTAGTCATTCTATTGCAGGCAAGGCTGGGGGAATGTCAGCTTATTTTCTGAAATGCCAGCCTTTTCAGCTGCGAGCTCTCACTTTACTTTCAGAGCTGTTGGTATATCTGGGGAATGCTTGCTAGTTGTGGTATTTTTGAATAAATACCTATGTAACAGCTATTTATGAAAAATTGCTACTTAGCATAATTTTTGCATAGGTTTTTGTCTCATTCATTTTAAAGGACAATTTTCATAATGTATGTTAAATGTACATCTTGTGTTTGCCCAAGTCTATGAAAATCATAGAAAACATCACTGTGCTTCACCATACGAGGTGTTTCCTTCTGGTCAGCCATAGTGTCTTTTGAAACCAGAGAAGTTCCCCTCATGAAGAAGTGGTGGTTTCTGATTTGCTTGTCTTAAAAATAGCACAGTGCAGAGCGTGGTTTTGCTTTTGCAGCTTCTTCTCTGTGTAGCTCCAAGCTGCCAACATGCTTGTTTATGAAATTGAGAGCTTGAATATCTGGCTGTTATCAAAATGCCAGTGCTATAATTGGGAGCATATGCTAAAAGAGTTGAAAAATGTTAAGAAGGCCTTTTACATGATTAAGTTCATTTCCTTACAAAGATATGACAGATTCCAATAAAGGTTTTTCTCTAGCATTAAAGTGATGCTGCGATGATTAAAACAAAAAAGCTCCTATTTCAGCTTTTTATATGCTCACTCACACAAATACTTTTTTTAATTGGAGAAAACATGGCAAAATAAGTGATCTTTTTTTTTAACTGATCAAATAATGCTTTTCCCCATTTTTCTAAGTTTGAGTAATACGGAAAATGTCTCTGCAAAAGTGAAAATGGGATTTTTAAATATGAGTGCTACATCCTCAGCAGTGCAGCAACTTTCTTCACCTTCACCCATTAGCAACACTGTTCCAGATGGCAGAGGTCTGAATCCTGCGTGGGAACGTGCACACAGCAGAGTCCAAACACAGCTGTGCTTATTTCAGATGCCCCTGGATGTGGTGTTATATGCATGTGAGAGATGTCAAATAGACACACTCTTTGGTTTATGCTTTGTAATTAGATGTGTGTGGGAAGCTTATAGTGACAGGCCCTCTTTTGCAAACGTTTGCACACAAGTAATTTCGCTGGTGTGAATAGGTCTGTTAGGCAGGAAAGCACTTGAGGCTTTTTGTTATTTTAACTTGGGGGAGTTTTAGTTTGAAAGACAGACTGAGGGGACTCACTCCTTTGTCTCAGACACAGTCTGAACAGACTTTTCTGTCATTTAATAGTATTCTTTCAGGAGTGAAGAGACAAAAAGCAAGCAATATACACAGAGGCCTGTATACATAAATAATGTCTTAGATTCAGATGTAGATATAGGTGTAGATGAAACTAAGAGGATTGATCATAGAAATGAAGTGTCGCGTCAGTGTAAAACCGGGAATGAAGCAAAGATTTGGAGGTTAGCTAGCCCAAGTTTAATAAAATCATTGCTGTATGCCCTCTTGAAATACTGTATCTTTGCTTCAACCCCCATAATGTGCAAACTGCCATGAAGCATTTTGCATAGGCAAGACAGATGACAGTTATCTCCAGGTACTGGATTTCTCTAGGGGTTCTGCCCTGCTTATCTTCCTCTGTTTACTTGTATGTTGTTATATTATGGTCAATTGAACCTTAAGAGATCAAGGTATTTGGCTCTTTTTAACTCTTAGATCTTCTTATCTGACCCCAAAGCTGCTGCTAGCTCATTTAAGGTTTTGTTTCCCTTTCACTGAGCGACTGAAAATTGAGAACTTCCTCCTAAGTGGTCCCTTTGAAAAATGCTGATGTGATTCATGCCCCTTCCCATGCTCCATCTGTGAATAGCTAGGTGCTTGTGTGGAATGATCCTCCAAGCAGCGTGCCCTGAGAGTGCATTCTATACACTGTGATGGAAAACAATGAAAAAAAGTAATTAGAGTGGGATTTAACATGGCGTATCAGGTATCTGTGAGATTGACTTTACAGCTGCAGCTTGGATTGCATTATACCTTCAGCTCGATCTATTCATCTTACAAACTTTATACCCATGAAGAGAGACACACGATAGCTTCAGGACTGTTGTACTCTATTTGCAAGCAGATTACCCTACTGAAATAGGGACATACACTTTTTTGCTGCCTTGCTTTGCCATTGGACGTCATCTTTGAAGTGGAGGGAATCACAGGAGAGGTGCAGGGGCAGATTGTGAGTGAAGTACTAAGAACCAACTTCTGCTCCGCTGAGATTATTAAGGGGTTTGCCACTGAGCTCAGAGTGAATATCATTAGACCATGTGTTCTTAAGACTTTGTTCTGCTTGCATCTTCCCCTGTAGTTTACTCCATTGTTGGTTCTCAGTACACCTCCAGCATTCAGTGTGCCAAGGCCAGGCTCCCAGTTGATAGCTGGAAACGCTCAGCAGTGAAGACGTGTCCCTCGTCCAACCTGCGTGTGTTTCTGAGCTGTTAGTGGCTTGTTTTGAATCTGCTGCCATGTGAGCTAGGTTCAGCAGCCATTGATTTTACTTTTCCTCGTGAAGTGTCTGCACCAGCAGTAACTCCTGAGGCGCTTCAATGGTGGGATGGAAGGCTGGAATGATTACACACAGCTTGGTCAAAATTTCGGTATTTTTCTGTAGGAGCAGTGCTAGGCTGTATTTGTAAGTTTCTGCCTCCAAATTGGGGCTGGGGGCTGCACACAGACAGATGAGGGAGTGTTTCAGTGCTAAAGTTTTCAAAGGAAAGGTCTCTGGCAAGCATGTAAAACGCACCGTATCTCATTTATAGAAATCACTGAGTATCTCTGGTTGAAATATCCTTTAAACCAGCCCTAAGGCAGGTGACAGAGATGCTGAATTTCAACACAAGTAGTTGAAGTTCAGTTGAGTAGAAGTCCTCTACTGGGAAGTCTTGGGTAACTTTAATTATGAGCCATTGTAGTGATGTTAATAAGTTTGTTTACCACCGCCCATGGCACTCTCCTCCTTAGTGTCAGTAAATAAGTTAGAGAAGCATTAGGAAAAGCCATGTAACTGTAGAGATGATGAATCAGTGGAGGAAAAGCCATGCAGTTTTCCTCACTGGAGGTCTTTAAGAGCATCCTGGAGAAATACCTGCCAGGCGAGGCGTGGCCTGACTACACTCAGTCTTGCTTTGTGCAGAGGCATGTGGAAGAAATGCATTACAGGACTTTTTGAGATGTCTTTCAGCCTGGGATGGAAGGATAATGCATTCATTAATTCATAACCATTCCACATAATTTCCTTATGCATGTCTCACTTCTACATATGTATACATTCTGTGAATGTCCCCATACATGGTAATTTGCGTTCTCTTGCAGCCCCTTATCAAAAAGGCGCTATAACTTTAGTTGATTATTCCTCCCTGTGTGGTGCAATAGATTGAGTGACACAGCATCAGAAAGCCCAGCAAAGGGACTGTGTTCTACTGAGTGTCTTTGTAGCTTGTTGGGGGCATTGGCAGCTGTTGTGGAACAGAGCAGAGATCACTCAGTTTGAAGGAAGCATTTGAGCGGTAAGCAAATCAGCTGGTGTTTGTTGTATAGCTACCAATGGAAGTCTTCTGGGACAGCTGTATCTGCATGGTGATCTGCTGGTATTTGTGGTTGGCTTTGGTTGTACTTCCAAGAGTAAACATACAGCCAAATGCTATACAGCCAGAGAGAGACAGTGGGTAACGCTCTTCGAATGCATCTTGTATTTATGCTGCACCGCATCTATCAGGAGTCACTGCAGTGGCATTTCTCAAATGTTACAGTCTTGATACCTCCTCCAAATTTTTCTCCAGGTCATGAGCTGCAGTTCTTGGACACCTCCAAGCTTTGAATTCCCTGTCCCATCCTGTCCCTCCCACCCAGTATTTCCATTTGTGCATGAGGTTTCCACATGCAGTTGCAGACAATCTGGGGCAGGAAGAGTAACACCACCTTGACCGGTGTTACTGCCTGCATCTACATGGGTATTTCAGTGGTAGAAATGTACAAGGGGACTTTAAATAACTGTTTAGGAGCCAAAATTCTGTAGCCAACAGTAGTGCTCCCTCCCCAAAAAAGGATCTATGTGAGGGGAATGGAAAGGGGCCTCAGTGTGTGTTTTCACTTGCTGCCTTTAGACATCTGACTTGTATCCATACACTCTTAGGGCAGACATCGTGTCCTGCAGAGAGGCTGATGCTTTGAGTCACTCTTGGCAGGACCCTCTCTCCTTCCACTAAAATCAGAGAGACTAATTTCTTAATTTAGGAGCCAGAATTGACTGCCAGAAGTTGGGCAATGTAAATACCACCATTGAGGATCCTCCTGAAAAAGCAGGGTGCTGCTAGAATACTTGCCGACTGGATGTACAGTTCTCAGGAGTCTGCTGCAGGTGGGGCATAATTCACAGCAACCAGAAAGCTGCTGTAACTACTCTGGGGTTGAATTTACCAGTAGCTATTATCAAAATTAGGCTATGTTCTGGTGTATAACTGGGTTTTCTCTGTGTATGTGTGCTAGTACGGCTTATCTTTCAGGTCCTTGTCTGTTCCTAGCAGTTGTCTGCTTGGAAAGCCTAGGAATCATTCTTGTTGATATTGCTGTGTCTCTGCAGGGCAGAGCAAGAGTCTTTTTGCTCCTTAGTTCCCCTGCTGCAGGAGTTGCATGTTAGGAATTTGCACAGCAGAGAGCCAGAGAAGAAAAGTGGGGCAGGATTTGGGCTGCTGCTGCTTTTTTTCTGTCAGTTGTCTTGTTAATGTTTTTTCTTCAGGCATAAAAGGCATCCCAAGTCCACTCTATTCCACCTGCTAATAGTTTCAACTCCTTTTCCAGTTTAAGGGGTTTCATCTTTTCAGTCTGAGATTTATACTTTTATTTACGGCCAGAGGAGCCTGAGAGCTGGGAATGTGGTTTGCCACCAAGGAGTAGGATGAGTGTGAAGAAAAGGCTGTTGGTAACACCTTATGTTGTGTAGCTTGTGACAATTTCAGATAGGAGAAAGAAAGCTGGGAAATAGAGCTGCACTGCTGGCTCACCTTAGCTTGTCTTTGATTGGCAAGCCCACCCCATTTGCAAAATGATTGCAAGGAATCACTAACTGTCTGGTCATCTAGGAGGTGAACACATCTTCAAAAAAGATGTTCTTCCAAATTAATGGGGTTGTAATTTTTTTAATTGTTCACACCTTGTGAACAAGTCTGACAGTACATGAAGACTTCTCATGAGATCAGAAACCCAATGTCTTCATGCATTGCCCAACAGGAAGAGTGAAAGTCCCCACCAAACTTGTTTGTACAGTTCAACGTAAAACAGAAATGCAGAAGGTGTGGGGTTTCGGGTTTTATATTTAACTTCCATTCCTATGTTATATCCAGAAGACCATCAGATCTGAATGACAAAGTGCTGCATGTGTATGATCATCTGGATATTCAGCATCAGTGCTGAGTATGCCAGCTGACCCTTTCCAAGTGCCGCTGGAACAAACAAAGCTGAAATGGTCAGAATGAAGTTGTGAGAGAAGCAGAAATGGGACAGAGTTTTTCCTTCAATTAGAAAATTAAAGCAAAGTGTTCAGTTTCATTTTTGACTTCATGTTTTTTCTTGAAACATCAGTACTATCATGCTGGTAAGAGATTTGAGGAGTATTGCAGGAGTTCCAATTCACTCAAATCCTTACTTGCATAGCAGTAGGTTAGTAAGAGATACCTTGAGGGCAATAGGTACAAAACTGTCAGTTTTCTGTGAAGTGATGGTGTTAATCTTGTGGATATCCTGCAGAAGCTGCTGCGGGCATTCACACAGGATACTTGTTCTGCTCTCAGACCACTTCAGGGCACTATGTAGAACAACAGGTAAGTGGAAGCTTAGGGCAGGACCAGGGCTGGTTTTTTGTGTGAGGACAGCAGGAAGTATCAGGTCCAGGATGAGTTATTACCATGCCCAACGCCCATTTTAGATACTTGAAATTTACTGACACAGTATGTTCATCAGCAAACACTTGGCAGGCGGTCGTCTTCAACCTACTTCTGTGTGTATATCTGTCATTTAAATTGTGCAAAGCAAAGGACAAAATGGCATTCCCTGCTTACCTAAAGACACTGAATCCACGGTGTATATGAAGTTAAAATCCACTTTTTCCTCTTTTTGGCGTAACAGTCCTCCTAAAGATAAGACACGCCTAAACCGTGTGTGTTAGTCTCATAGATGCAGTAGTGGAAGGCCACCTCTTTGTGACACCCAAAACCAGATTAATTGTTTTTTATCACCTTTGCTCACTGTGAGAAGTACCTTACTCATCGTAACCACCCACGCGGAGCCGTCACGCTATTTGTGGAGCGCAGCATTATTCACTGTGTGGGGGATGATCAGATTGGTCCCTATTGAAAAAAACTTCTCTCCGCTTCCAGTGGGATCACCTCACTTACTCAGGGAACATCTGTAATAAGGGCTCCCTGCTGCAAATGAATTGGGATTTCAATGGAGTGGTGTCCAGTTGTGGTAGTTTAGGAACTACTGCTCTGCTCTTCATGTAGGGGCATGGACTCAGGTTGTGCTAGAACCCAGCTACTTTGTGAAAATGCTAGTATAATCATCTGGACATGTTGGTTTTGGGTTGGGTTGTTCGGGGTTTTTTTTTGCTTTTGCTGAAATGCTGAACCTACCTTGCATTTGATGAAGGATTAAATAAATGGTACCTGCCAGCCTGGCATTCTGATACCTGATGTGTTGCTGATGTGTTGGAAGAAAGTCCATTTATAATTATTGTTTTATTTGCTTTAATGAAGATGCCTGGGTTTGTTAGTTCCTGCAGCGTTCAATTGAGCTGAGGTCTGATCAAAGAAAATTGCTGTGAAATTTGCTTCTGCTTTGGTAAAAGTCAGCTCAGTGCACAAACTTGGTAAGGTGCCAAGTTGTGATTTTCTGAAGCCAGAACTCTTGTTTTGTGTGAATGTCATGTAAGGACTGTGAGGTGAGTTGAGTTGAGGGAAGAAGAAAATCCTAGCAGTGAATTCATTTAAGACCAGATAGTGCTTTTCCATGCTTATTGGTGACTCTGGATCAAAGAGGAGCTTCTGCCAGCTGAGTGACTGGAAGGTTATTGTGCAGTGCTCCCAGAGATTGCAGAGTTAACAGCAACCTGCTGTTTGACCCAGCAAAATTTAGTTATTGTTCTCTTTAGGAAGAATAAACATCTATTGCTTTTCACAGTTCTGATTTATTTAATTTTCATTACATCATTCCTATGAGATTAATGCAAAAATGCTTCATTTATAGCCTGTGCTGCACAATACAGAGCAGTCAGCGTTTGGGGTCGTCTTCAGTCATGCTGAGTAGCTTCACTGCAGTGCTCCTCTGGAAAACGCAGGAGGCTGCATGTTCACTGTCAGTTTGCTTCCTCTGTGGTGTGCATGACTGGCTCCAGCCTGGATGCAGAGCTTCTTATGGGCCACCAGAAGGTGCCTGCAGCTCCTTTGTGTCACAGTAGTGCTTGACCATCTAGAGAGGCATGTGATAGGGAAATTTCCTATTTTAGCTTTCTGGAGGAAGATACCAATTGACATGAATTTCTTGTGAAGGATTTTTTTTTTTCAGTCATGATTGATTTTTCTAGTTTGATTCTATCACTTCAAAGTTACTTTTAATGCATGTTCATTAGCTTAGCTATGCCTCTCCACACACCATAAGCTATTCTGTACTATTACCTTGTTGATTCAATTGCAGTGATATATTTTGTTTATAAGCAGAAAATTTTGATATGCAAGAATAGAGGCAGTAATTGCCATTTTGTGATGCTTTTTATGCAGGGAACTGTAGCACTGAACTTTCTTAAACTTGAGCTTTCTCTTTTGTTATAGGTAATGTATCTACATAGATTTTTTTTTCTTTGGTTAATTTTCTTAATATAAATTTTCTATTCATTGTGCATTAATATAATTTGGCACAAAGACAGATTAATTGCATTGGCAGGCACAGCAATAGGGATATAAATCTTTTCCAGTGACGGTGTCTTGAAATTGCAATCAGTTAAGATATCATCACTGCAACATAATATTGTGGGTAGATTTTGCTGCCTTTCTATAAGGACAGGAGTATTGTGTTGAGTACATACATGTGTGTATGTGTATATATATGTATTGATGTGTGTGTATGTATACATGTATTTATTGTGTGAGCAGTAGGGGAGAGCTTATATTTAATTATATTGGATCCTTCTGTTACTTGAACTGTTAGGGTATGGTGGATGTTGTCACATAGGGACCATCACACAGAGATCTAAGAAAGAGTCATCTTTTTTGCCCAACTTTTCCACATTGTAGTATCTCCATTGTGCTGTTGCTGTCAGCTATAATCCAGTGCTCAGGGGGGAGATGAAGGCCTCAGCCATGAGGAGTGTGATGGTGTGACCCCAGTTGATCCTACCTGGAGATCTGTGCAGATTGAGTGCAGACAGTAGTGAACATGTTTCAGTCTCATTTGCTGGTGTTTTTTTGCAGGTGTGTCTTTCCCCAAGCATTGCCTCAGTGCCATGGTCCTTGCAAAGCAGCGGTGATCAGATGATCATACTCTGGTCATGAGCTTACCATGTGGATATGGCCGCATTTAGCTATCCCAGGCCCATTTAACATCCCTGAAAATCCTAACCAGGGGTTTGCCAGCTGTGAGTAAAGATTTCAAGCTAGATTTAAAGAAATTAAGTGTACATGTATCTCATTTTTCTTGATTGATTTCCACCAGCAGTTTTCTGGTTAGTCACCTTCTTGCCTGTCACCACAGGGAAGCATTTTGCTTGCACTGGTTTTACTGTTGTCAGACCCTAAGCTGAATGATGGCAGTTCATGAACTCAGTCCACTTGGAACTGCCATAAAATGCCACAACAGGAGCAGTCATGAGGACGGCACAGGTCTTGCCTTTCACTTGTTGTGGTCACCTGCTGATCAATGCAGGGAGCTGCAGAGAAAAAGAGCATTTGTGTTGCTCTTCTTCTACCGCCGTGTTCCAGCCATGGGATCGCAGCTTGCAATCTGTTTTTGCATTCACTGATGTATTCACCATGTTTAATACAAAAAGAAATACTCCAGAAGCCAACCTGTCTCAGATGTGTCAGTCCTGGTTCCCTGCCCTCTTAAGCTGATGTCCCCTTCTCACCCATGCTGTCAAGCCTGGGGACTCAGCACCAGGGAATCTCCGAGTCAGTTGATGGCATGGCTGCAGGAATGGATTTTCTTGGCAGGAAAAAAAGACCTGGTTTCAGAGGGAAAAAGAATGCTTTGGCAAACACATTACACTGCCATTTTAAAATGGCATGCTCTTGTCAGAAACGCTGCTTCTGAGGACTCTTGCTTGCTTTAGATTTAGAAACACGCGCTTTGATGTGGAGAGCAGATGTGGGGTGAGATGTCCTTGCGTTGGATATCCACCCTGCCAAGGGAAAGGCTGTTTTTTAAATCATGGGGTTCAAGCCCAACTGTCTTCACTCTGTCATCTGCTGCATGTCATACTCCTGAGCTCCATGGTGCTCTCCTGGCTGGAGTGCTGGCACTAGTGGTTCTCTTGGGTTGCAAGTCATTCCTTCCTTGCTGTGCAGCTGCTCTTAGCCACTAGAGTTTAAAACCAGAAGCCAGTGAAGTGTATCATACCCAGCTATCTGTAGCATGAAACAGTATGTTAGCTCTTCAAAGACAGCCTGGAGCCTCAAGGTTGTCCTCTGAAACAGATCATGCTCTCTGCTAAACATAAAAAGACATCGTGTAAATAGCCTCACTTGCATCCAAGTCAGCTCACCAGCTGTGGATCTCTGGCTCCACATGTCTGGTATGTTCCTTACCAGCAGAGATAATAGTATTTAAAGTGATCTTTACAGAGGTTTTTTGACTCTTTCTGTTGTTTCTGTATCTGGCTCCCTTGCTGGCTTTCTTACCATTTTTATAACATCTTTTTCTTTTCAGGAGCTGTTTTAAAAGCAAAACCTTGTGGAAATGAAAGTATTAAAGCAAAAGGGTTCATGAACAGGGAACAGAAGAGGCTGCTTCTGACTTTGGTTGTTTATAGTTGGATTCAATAGAAGTTGACACATCGGTCATCTCCTGTGCAGTCTCATGGTTCTAGCTTCGTTTTAAACTACGATACCAAACGTTTGTCTGTGTAGAAGGCCATAATGAAAACAAGACTGTTGGAAAAGGGTTTTTTTCTTTTTATGACTGTTGTTTGTTCCTACTTTATTGAAACATTATATCCTTATGTAGCTCTTGACAATAAACTCATCTTTAAGCAGTTGCAGTTAATGGAAATTAAGCCTAATAGACTGTTTAATGTAAATGCCCAATATGTTCAACTTGTCAGCAGTGGCTGTAGTGGGAAAACTGACCACTGAACAAGTTACTGGCGTAGCCTGAATTATGTCGAGTGTATTGTGGGAAGTATTAGCAAAGTCATGTTAGGAGGCATCAAAATTACTTCAGTCTACCAAGTTCTCAAAAGCAAAACCACAAGCTTTTGAACATTTGAAAGCTGAGTTTCTGATGGTTTAGATAAATTTGTCTTTTGCTGGAATTTGTTAAATCTGAATAAATCTTACCAGGAAAAGCAGTCTGCTGTGCCGTTTCATCCACAGTGACCCTGTTTATCAGCAGTCCTCTGTGGTATGCTACTATAAAGAACTGCTTAGCATAAAATGTGTTGGCACCAAGCAGGAAGTGTGAAAGAAAATGGACCAAAGCTGTTGATGCAGTTACAATTTTTGCAAACAAGCGACTGGGTTTAGAACAAAACCCTTCCAAAGGTTGGGAGATGTGCTGCTTCATGGAAGCAGCCTCACACTGCTGAGAAGGCCAAGGTCATGATTTAACAAACAACATTCTCCCTTCTTAACTGCAGAAGTCAGTTGGAGTTCAGCTCTTGAGTATTAGGCAACAAGGAAAACAAGTTCCTCTTTGTCCCTTTTTCTGTCTCCTTCACACAATATGTATAAAACTACGGGGCAACTTTTTCCATACCTGGTTTACTAACGTTACATCAAGCAGTTCAGGATTGCACATAATAATGGTAGCTCAGTGTGTTTGGCAAGTTTACGTTGCCCTCTAGCAGCCCACACATGTTCACCATATGGAGTACTCTTTAGCTGCTAGGAGCAGAGGAGGGTGCTTGGGTGGGTGAGCAGCACCCTTGTTCTGCCTTTGCACAGTGGGCTCTGAAACAGGTCCCAGTACACTCTTCCCTGATTTTCAACAGGCTGAGCTAAAGTTACCCAGCAGCGCCAATGTTCTGCAGTTCTCGACCCAGCAGCTCTTGGGGCTGCCAGTCCTCCTGGTCTTTTTACTGTTGGCACCATTTGGGTAGTTGGACACACACACATCCACCCCCCCAACCTGACTGTGAGGCTGATCTTTGTAGAGCAGCATTGCTCTGGCAGCACAGTCCTCTCTTTGCAAGCAAATTGTGCTGCTGTAATGCCTCAAGACTGGGCTGGGTGCTGCAGTTTTTGTGCACAGGATGTGAGAGTCCTCCTGGAGTGCGTCACTGGACTCTTGGTACTTTCCAGCTTGGATAAAGAGCTTTGCTGGATTCTGTGGGCATTAAACTGCATCTTGGTTCACAATTCTGTGCTGGCCTTTGCTTTTCAAAGACAACCTCTCCTTTTCTTCTCTGCAGATTTGCAGTCTGCCTTCAAGGAAAAGACTTCTTGCAGTTTTTGTTTATTAAAATGAACTGAGGGAAAAAGAACAACCACCCCCAACCAAAACACTGTCACTTTGTGGCAACGTGACAGGCTCACTGGGCAGCAAGCACAAATCCTGTCCCGACTGCATCGTATCATTTGGTAATATCAGATACAAAAGTACACATTTCACACAGCGGCGTTTCCTCAGCGTCCTAGGCCTGGAAAACCTCCTATTACTGGACAGTCACCAAGTTGTTAATGGAAAGTTTGGAAGCAGCAATCAGCTGTAACAAGATTTATAAACACGCATTAGCTATCTTCAAGCTTCTTCCTGGATCATGGGGCCTAATCACATATTTAGAAAAAGGTTTATGTTTTCTCCTAAACTAGAGCCCAGCGGAGCAGACCTACCCATACTTTCTAGCAAGCTTATTTCTCATAGCTGTGTTCCCAGAAACAGATGCAGAGAATGTAAAAAGGTATTTCCAAGATTAGCCTGTTAGCCAGAAACATCCTGAGAAAAATAATTTGCCAGGAGGGATGGGTGGTGAACACATTCTTGCTGTTCTTAGTTCTCCCCCAGTGCTTGCCATTTGAGGCTTCTCTATTATTTTCTGATAGTTTTTATTTTCAGATGCTTTACTGGCTAGCTGTCCTTGCACATCTCTCTGACACCTGGGATCCTGTTTTCTTTGAACTGCAGGAAATGCTGTAATTCTTTTATTCTCTCTCTTTTTTTTTTTTTAAAGTATCTTCAAGTGTTTGTCTGCAGGTCTTCAAAATGGTATGTCTCTAACCTGATCCTTTCATTGCTGACAGTGCATAATACCATGTGTTTTCTCACTTTTCTACCCTGCATCCACAGTGTCTTACTGCTTAGGTACAGGGAGCTGGAAGACACAGCTCTTCTGAAAGTCAGTCCTGTAGCAAATAGCAAAGCATCAGATGCGTTGATGGTGGTGGTGGCAGGGAAGTTCCGGTGTTGTATAATGCACGACGCTACAGGTGAGCCAAGTTCTGAATTCATATTCTTTCAGGAAGCTTTCTGCCTTCACAGAACAGCGCGCAGTCACCTTTTCAGACCTGCTTACGGGATCCGTGCTGTTGCTAATGCTATTATGCCTCAGGAATGAAAGTGCTGTGATTTAGAAAGGTTACTTTCTTTACACAAGCTAAACTGATGTCAGCAGCAGCATTGCTGGTGAAAAGCAGCATCCCATCAAGGCTGTACTTTGCATAAAGCAGCAAATACGCCTTGGTACTGTCAGTAACTCTTTTCCTCTGGCCCTATTAATTTGCAGACAGAAAAAGGCGATTTTTAGGCAAAAGACAGCCTTTGGCACATAGGATTGTTAGCATAATAATGAAGGGTTGGCGTATCTCCAGCCTGCTCCCTCTGACCCAGGGCTCCCTCAAAGTAAAGCTATGAGGGTTTCAGTGGGAGAGCGCAGACCCTTCCCAGAGGAGCTCTTTCTCCCAGCCAGTTTGCTGGGAGCACATGGTAGCATTGTGTAGAGCTGCCATGTCTGTACGCTGATTTCCTCATCACTGGTGTGAATCAGGAGTGACTTCAGTAAAGCTACAGAAGCAGGCTCTTGTCACAGACAACTGAGGGAAACAGGACTAAAGGAGAGAATTGGGATAAATTCTATTTCTTGTGTGACATGCCATTACTGCTGAAGTTTTTATCAGAACTTTGTTTTCTGTGACCTCTGCTTTATGCCTGTGGTTGTCTTGGTGTATCTGAATGTCAACTAAAAACTGCAGCAGCTCCTTTAAATATAGAGAGGCTTTAGACGAGTGTATGGAATTAGGCAAACAGCAGAAGATTGGTTTGGCTGCTGTATTGGTAAAGTCACTGGTAGAACCTCTAGAACTGTCTTAAATCATAGTAGGAAAAACATACATTTTCTGGAAAATGGAAATGTTAGTTTCTACACTTTTTTTTTCTAAATAGCATGATAATAAGGTAGTTAAGACTTGGCCTTGTTTACAGAGCATCTTGGAAGCAGTTTAACAGATGAATTAATCATATTTGTTTTTTAAAAATAGTTTGAGAATACCATGTGAAGGTACAGTGAGAAAGGTAAGAATATTTTGAGAACTGCAATTTATAAAAAAAGTATTTTCTTTATCAAAATTACGGATATTAAATGGTTTAATCTGCTGCATAGTGAAAAGCAAGAGCTTGCCTGTGTCATTCTGAAATGTGCAGTTGGAAAAATGTGCAGTTAATTGGGGGTCTGGAAGCAGTGCGAAAGCATGGCTAGGCATACACCAGAAAGCAATTCTCTCTCCGTCTCCTCCTTGCCTAATGGAAAAGCAGTGCTGTAGAGCCCAGCATGTTTCTTTTCTGTCAATACGTGTGTGTTTGCACTCTGGGACGACAGAAAAGTCCAAATCTCTTTTACCTCGGTGATATTTCAAGAGGATTCCAGGTCTAAAATGAGAAAGAAAAAGAAGTTATTTTTGTTCTGTTTGTTTGTTTGCTTTGCTGTGATTTTTTTTAAGAGCTAGAAATACACCATGGAGACTGTACAATCAGGGGAAGGACTGGTAGGCTCAGTTGTGCTAAGCCCTCCTTGCCAGAGCTGCTGGAGTAGACCTCATAGCATCTCTATGCCGGCCCAAAGGCTCCTGGGGGCTGAGGGCTAGAGGGCTGAGCAGGGACATAGGGACTCTCTCCCAGCAATGCCTGCATCCTGCTGCCTGGCCAGAAGAGAGTTAAGAACTGCCCATCCTCTTCATGATTCAGAGGGGTTTGAAGGAATAAGGTGTGTCTTTTTTTCCAGGAAATCAGAAGACACAAAGGGAGATGCCTTTGGGCCTTTACTACTTCAGTCATAGGAAGAAGCTGTATTTTATTTTACTTGGGCATTGTCTTCGGTGGATGAAATCATGCCCAGAGGAAGTGGGCCAGTGTAGTTTTTGAGGCAGGACCACACTGAGATTTTCTAGACAGGTTAACAAGCTCTTCCCAATTTGCAGTGTCTTTGAAAGCAGCTTCACAGCTGGACCATGAGCTGAACCTACTTTTACAATCCAGGCACTAGCTCAGTTGTTTTCTAGTTGTCAATTGATTGGGCCGTTCATTTGTTGCAAGTGTCCCATGTTTAAAGTGTGGGATTCTGCTCAAAGATCTGTTTTTCCATTGTTAGTTTAGCAACACAAAGCTGTGTGTGCTACTTGCTCTTTTTCTAACAGCATTTAATAGTGGTCATTTTGACTGCTGTATTTATTCTATTTTTTTTTAAGATCAAAATGTTTTGCTTGCTATTTAGAAGGGGAGCAATCCAGCCAAACTTAGAAAGAAAATCACCTGGTATAAGCTTGGAGACCTAGATATGCTTTCCCAAGTGCAGGAAGGAAACTGTTGCTTGGCAGAAATGGAGCATAAACAAAGAAAGAATCAGTGGGAACGTGATTACCAGGCACGTGGAAAATTACTTTTAAGCAAGTCTCTTAAAGATTATGACTTTTTAAGATTGATCCTGTCTGCACTGACCCCAAGCAAGTCACCACTGACCCAAGTCCAGCTGAGCAGTAAGAGCTAGCAAGAGAGCAGCCACAAACCAGTTTGCAGAAAGAAGTTTTGTTATGGCATTAATACAGAACTGGACTGTGTAAGGAAGAGGCAGGACACCTTAGAAGGGGAGGTATAGCAGCCTCCTTCTGGGAAGAAATTTGAGGATTTCCCCTTGAATTGGCATGGCTGAGATGGTGGAGGTAGATATGCCATTGCTCACAAGTGATGCAGCAGCAGTTCCCCTCCCCAGAGCCAAGGCCAGACCACAGTCCAAAACTATTTGTGAGGAGCCTCCACGTTGCTGTGACATTTAGTGTTCAGTACAGAGAAGGGGTTTCTTAGAGCTGCTTCCACATCTACCCATTAAAAATTCCTCACCCTCTCTGAGGGATGACCAGCTGCAGCATGGCTGGATTTGCTGGTGTTGCTGCCAATGCCAAAAGACTGACATCTTTGTGGTGCTGGGCAATGAAAATGTAGGAATTACGAACCAAAGGAAACATAGGGCTGGAAGGGACCTGCAGAGACTGTTACATATTTTTCATGGCAGCTCCTCGTCTCATGTGCTGTCAAAATTCCCCTGTGCCCTGACAGCTGTCATGGCCTCAGGGTGTCCTTTCCAGCTAGGAGCCATTGCTCAGTGGAGACCTCAGACCCCTTGCAGTACCAATTGCTTGTGAGCCATTGTCTTCATATTCATCCCATTTTTTTTCTTTCAGCTCACAATCCTCCACCACAGAGGGCTCCTTACAGTTAACTGCCTAACAGCAAGACAAATACTCTTGTCTGAACATTGTCTCCCAGACCCCAAATGCGTTGGGTGAATTTACTGTGCCCCTTGCCCAGCCCATCTCTGGTTCACGCAGTAAAAGTTGCTTTTCACTCCTTTGTGTCATTTACTGCCAGAACTCACTGCAGGATTTCTCTGCCTTAAACGAGGCTGGACTTTTTATTGCACACAGTGTACACTCCACTCCTGCCTGGTTAACCTATGCCGCGTTGGCTGTGTCTCTGGGTGCCCTGGTTTTTCCAGTCCCTCATGGGAGAGGGGCTGTGGACCCGTGGCCTTGGTATCACTCCTTGTATGGTGCCTGTGGGGTGTGTCGCTTCCTCTAAGGCAGCAGCGTTAGGATCCCGGCAGTGTTCATGCTGCCTGACACACAGGCATTGCCTCCCACGAGGATTTCAACAGTTTCCCGCAGCGACAGTGTCTCTGATAGCTGAAATTTCTGATCTAATAAAAGATTTTCATGTCTCAGCAGATGCGGCAGCCTCGGCAAACTATGGACTGTCAAGTGTAGAAGGTGGTGTTTATGCATACATTTTAATCTCTGTTTGCACAGTACTTTGAGGGTGTAAAGTACCTCAGAAATGCTGGTTTCTTATTGTTACTATTATCACTGTCATCTTAATTTTCCCACATTTTGAATATGAGTTATTCATAAGAAATCAGTGCAACAAGTGGGAGTTCTTCCAAAGCTTTGTAGTTCACATTGTTTTCAGTCACATCATGCCAGATGTTGTGGGGGAATCTGATCTGACACAAACTCAGACAAGTCATTGTAAAACTGTATACTGAAAGACACAGGCTGATATGCTGCAGCCGGTGATACCAGCAGATATAGATGTTATTTGAAAAGCTCTTCCTTCACTGTGAGAGCATGAAGACCGGGGAAGAGCACATGTTGCGGGAACAGCGGCAACATAAATAGCCTTGGGAACAAGCTTTGGCCAAGGTGTTTTGTGCTTATCACTTGATTTAGCAATATCAGGAAAACCCATGAAGGAAAAACATTTGGATATTTTCCAGAGTGATGCAGGAAGAAGCAGGGCTGTAACTAAGCATGCATGCCTACTGAAATATGTGTACAATCACTACGAGATACTGTAACTAGCAACATCTATGGGACTGTTTTTAAAGCTAAGGCAGTAATACGGTGCCAGTTTGCCTGGTGTCCATGCCTGCGCTTGGTGGGTTCAGGTTCTGTCCAGTTCAGAAAATGATGCTTTTACTGTGTGCAGCTGCATTGGCTGAGAAATCTTTGTCAACCTCGGGTGTACCTGTGCCCTGTGTGGAATGCACTGAGTGGTTTCCCCACCACCTGCTCACCACTACAAGGATGTACTTTCTTCCTTACGGGAAAGAGTGAACCAGGTTGATTGGGGTAGGACTTCTGGGTGCCAAGAAACCACTAAAAAGAAACAGTGGGTGAGAGCTTATGTGTGACAGAAATGGAGTCAGAGTTGCAGATTATTTATTGCTGCTGTGCTTTGATAAGTGGCTGCAACTGGCTCTAATTTTCTCGGTGCTGCCTGGCTGCTTTGATCAGCAATGAAATCGTTAACAGTGCTGACAATTAAATTATTGTCGGTGGGCACTGCAGTTAAACTTCCCCTGACAAACAGTGGCAGATCACACCCGTCAGGGCTATTGTTTCAGGCGTTCTTCGGACATATCACTGGGTTGAATCACGCTGCGCTTCTTCTCAGGATTTTCCTCTGCAGTCACCATGGTTAGAGATTCGCTCCGGTTTTCTGAGTGAGAGTGGGGCTTGCAGACAGCGTGCTGGCAGCGTGTGGGAGGTGTGTTTCATTGCCATGTGCCCCTGGAGCAGAGACTTGGCGTGCAGGTGTCTGCACTGGATCTTATGCTGATCAGCAGCTCGAAGGAGTGTAGCATCCAGGAGGGGACCAGAAAGCCTCTGTACCCGTAGCAAGTGGTGAGGATCTGGAGTAGGGATGGTGGCTCTGCATGCAAGTGTCGCGTGGGAGAGGAGAGTGACTGCCGTTTGAGACAGCGAGCACTGTGGTAAGTGTCCTTTCCTCTTTCCCCTAGACCGATCCCAGCCTTCCTACCTTCCTGTAGCTCTTGAAAATCTCCCCTCCTGTAGGCTCTTTCTTTACTCCTTTCAGTCTCTCTGTTTTTTCCCTCCCCTCCTCTTGTCTCATTTCCCTCCTTTCACTCTCTCCTTCCTTCTTTGTTTCCGTTCCCTCTGAGGCTGGACACAGCCTCGTACAAATACAGCAGGTTCTTTGAACATTCCTAGCCTTATGCTTCAGGATCTGTTGACTGGCAGGAATTGTCTCTAATGGATTTGGAATTACCTGAACACCTTGTTTGCATTTCTGCCTGCCTGCTCAAAAAGCCAGCACGCTGGCTCCCTTGAGGCTTGAATTCTGCTTGAAGCAGCTGTGGCAGTGCGTCCTGTGATTTGCTTCATCAGTTGACATTTTCAGGAATTTGGTCTGCTATAACAAGGTTGGGCATTTTACTGCCCTTTGCTGCTAAACAACTTGAGTAACTTCCCATCTACTGAAAGGGGTGGAATCCCCTAGATATAACTGGCTTTAATAGGGAGAGCCCACATGAAAGCGTGCCTCTTCCTTATGTTTTTGTTATTGTTATTATGCAGTAGTCTGTATCGATTTGTGGCATGTTTTATTCAGCTAAAACCCTGATCAGGCCAATTCTGCCTTGTGTCTGGATCACACATAGAACTAGGAGTGCCCTAGCAATTTTAAGACCAAGAGCAAATCCTCTACAAAACTAGGTCTTGCCCATGTAAACAAGTCGCACTACTTCTAACCACCGTTCTGTAGCATTGATATAACCCTCGCCTAGTATGAATTCAGGTATGCCAGTATGAACATGCTTATACCAGTGCAGCTTGTTCCCCTGTGGGAGAGAACAAGCTATTCCAGTAGAGAGCATTTTTATTTGTCTCTGACTACGTCCACACTTTCATTGTATTGGCAGAAATATACCAGCAAATAATAATGGTAATTTTATAACATGGGTGAACTGGTACAAATCAGGTATAGAACAAGTCCTGGTCTGCAGACTGCCTCAGTAACTCCTTGACAAGTGAGTGTTGAATACGCCATGTATTTATAATCTTGTCTTTGTGACTGGAGGTACAGTGGAAAGACTTAGCGTTACTGGCATTATGTATTCACAATTAAGAAACTAATAACTGGTCAGTGCGTTGGCTATAAAGTCGTGACTGTGAGTCATGGCTGTAGTTTATTTTTAAATAAAGTATGTATTCTCTTTCAGACTGGCTGCTGACCTTTGTTTTTATTTGGAGCATACTGGCAATGTAAGACAGCCATGGCAGAGATGCAAATTCCAGTAATGCTTACTTGGAAGTGCCTTTGATCTGGTGGGGAAATACAGAGGTGTTTTAGCAACAGCGAAAATCTGGGTCCTGAAAAGCCACTTGTGCCAGTGAAAAGTTGAGTGCCTCGTGGCTGTGAAATACTTGGCGTTAGGATCTGTGGTCATCTACCTCAGCCAGTGGCAGGGCAGTGTGGAGATCAGTGGGGAACAGGTACAGAGGGAAACTAAAAAAATTCCAACCAGATACTAAAATCCCAAATACCATGTTTTATTGGTGGATTTTTCCCACTACTGCGCCTAATCTAGATGACCGGTATGTGCCTTGGACCAAGAGCCATGCAAGAAAAGACTCGTGGTGTTCACAGGCAGGGGAGAAATTGTATGGGAAACTTTTCATATTCGGAGTAATTGGGGGAAGACAGTGCCACCTCTGGGCACACCACAGGGTCTTCTAGAGAGGAACATGCACATGACTGACAGGTGTCTGGAAGCATGAGACCTAACTAAAACTTCTGGCCTTTCTTCTACCACAGAGTAAACAAACTGATATGACCCTTTTCTTCTGCAAGAAAAAAGTTAATTTTAAGGCAGGTGATGGTGAGGTGAAGCAGTCTGTGGGAAGGAGAAGCTGGTGCTGCTATGGAACTGCAAGCTTTGCTGGGAGGAACGAGCTCTATTGTGCTGCTTGCTGGCACAGTTACCTTGCTAGGCTGTTGAGGGAAATAAATGTTCTCAGAACCTAATAGTTTCCTCCTGTGTGTTAGTGTCACCTCCGTCTCATTTAATTCCCACCTTTGCTTATTGTGAGCGCCATTTCAATGCTGCGCTTCTCGACTTCATTACCTCCAGACTGAACACTGCTTCGGAAACAGCTTTCTGAATGGCAAGTGGGTTGTTTTGCACAGCAGGTAGGAAAACCTATTTGCTGTTTTTTTCCCTGAGTTTATTGACTCCCCAGGACTGATGATGGTGGCAGAGGTGGGTCCCATGAGCATGCCCAAGCTCTTGCCTGCAGGCTGTGGCTGGGGCTGGGTGGTGATGGGGCTGTTGCATGGCACATGCCGCAGTTGGTAAATCAGGCATATGGTTGTCAAGAGCAAGCAGCTGACCTTGGACAAATCTACAGTTGGGCTGTAATCCAGCACAGCATCCAGTTAGTCCTGGTCTTTGCTGCTTCTTCCTAGGAGGAACGTGATCTGTGATCGTTCTTTCGCTGGTTTAGATTACTTCTCTCCCTGGGCTGGTGACTCACAGATTTTGCCTGTTCCATCTGCATCAGATGGGAGTCACAGGCCGTCAACAGCTGATCTTCCTCCTTAAAAAATCCAGCAACATTGGCAGCCCTGGAAGGAGAAGCAGAGGGATCAGACAGGTCCTTGCCTGCAGTTCTTGGCAATGAGGCTTGCAATCAGAAAAGTTTATGTGAGATTGACAGGCAGAAGCAGTATCGGCTCAGCCCTGCTCCCACAGGAGTCCACAGAATCCATTGGTGAGCAGTTTTGAAAAGCACCTTTTTATTCTCTTCACCTCCACTTTTAAAAAGGTATGAAATCATTTGTTATAAACCACCCTGTTGTTTGCAAGCGCATCACTGATGTCTGTGGTAACACATTATGATCTGCACAGGAGAGAAGTCATTAGTATCTGTATTTATATATCTCCCTAAAGATGAGAAGATGACTGCAGTGAAGATTAGTTTTGCTGAGGAAGACACTGAATGAGCAGACCTGATCGAGGGGAAGACATTAAAATCTTATGCTCTAGTTTTCTGCTTCATTAAGATGTTAGCTGGTGTGGTCTGATGCTTTGTAGCAACTATGGTTGGGTTCATGCACTGCTTGAGATAGTTAGGAGCCCAGCATACTTTTTGAGGTGAGGACAAATTTTTATGATGTGTTTGTACAGCTCCTAGCACTTCTGGTTGCTGTGCTGATGGATTGCTAATGGATGGGCAATAGTATTTATCACTGACAGCTGGTAATAGGCGTCTGTGTAGGGGAATTCAGCCATGTGTACACAGCCATGGGATGTGGAAGGTTTTGTACCTTTTAGAGACACCACAAAGTCTGGATGGACCATCTAGCCTTCTGCCATTTTGAGTCCTTCTTGGCTTCTTTTCAGAGATATTTGTTTGTTCCTTCCCTTGTTACCGTCCCAAACCTTCCAAATCTTTTCCATCTGGGCTCTCATGTTTATAAACTCATCTGTGTTTGGAGCTTGTAGGCAGCAACCACTTTGAAGCCTACTTTTGTAATACAGAACAAGTATTTGTCAGAAAGCACCGTGGGCTCTCGTTCTCCTGTGCCGCCTCCTTACAGCACTGCAGGTCTCTCTGAGCATGCGTCCCTTCTACCTGTTGGATGCCCAGCTGTGTGCTTGCCACTGTAAGTCAACATCACTCTGCTGAGGAGACCACAAAACTTTGGGATCTGCCACAGAACAGTTGCTATTGAAATACTTTCATTTGCCTTGGTTTGTTTCTCTTCAAAAGTCACGGTGCAGCAGCTCTGACTCCTGGTTTCTAAGACCCGCACAGCTGGAGCCTATTACTTTTTTTCTGATGTGGAAAAGATGAGTTGGTAAGCCCTGAGCAGAGCTGAAGTCCAGCGTCATAAAATCTGTCTGTCACCTTTTAGCTGTTCTCTTTGCCGCTTCCTTTTCGTAGGAAAGATAATGGGAGTGTTTCCTGCTAACTCCTGTCTCTCTGTGATAAATTGCTGTGGTCTGTATTGGAAAGCATTGTCTGGCTGCTCTTAGCGCTGCGATAAAGAAAATGCTGTGAATCGGCTGCATTGTGTTTGGCTTCCTTTCAGCCAGGGCCAGTCTGGATGCTAAGGACCCGATCTTCCTTCTGTGCCAGGCCTCAGATCGTGTTTGTGTGGGAGGCAGGGATTGTTGTTTGTTTAAAGCCACTTGCTATGCTTTTGACATGGAGCTGTTGAAGTTCAGCATGATCCATAGATCTATAGACTGAGGTCTTCAAGTTCCCCCTGCTCTCAATATCTTCCTTTGTGCTTTCCTCGCTCCCTTGTAGCAATGCCAGGCGTGGCCATCCTGGTGTTGGAGGTGTGCTGTGTGATTAGCACTTTCTGTACCCTCCCCAGCTGGGAACCCCCAGCTCTCCCTGAAAGGGTGCACTCAACCCCTCCCCCCCTCCTTTTATTTCTGGTTGTCAGTACTTCTGGCAAGGAGGGTTTGTAGCAGAGGAGTACTGTTTTGTTTCAGTTTGTTTGGTTTTTTTTATTGGATCTTTCCATTCAGTGACAAAAAAAGCCCCTATCTGTATATAGGTTAGCTTTAAAGTGAGGAAGAGAGTCCTCTTTCTGAACTTCATGGCTTTCAGATTTATTGTCTTTTGTTGAGAGCTGTATTGTGAGGTTTGCTCCCCATGAGATCAGGAGCCAGATCCTGTCTTGGCTTATGCTGGCATCAGCATGGTGGTTCTTCACAGCTGGCATTGGTACAATTTCAGTATAAAAGCAATATGAGGGAAAGGCGACTCGGGTCTTTGGTATCAGGTATTTCCATTTGGTTTCAGGTATTTCAGGTATTAAATACCTGGTATCAGGTATTTAAGAGCATCTCATACTGAAATGTATGAGATGCTCTTAAAAATAAAGCTTGCAATCACTACAAAGCACATTTAAGTCACTTGGGGACCTTCCTTTTTCACTGAAATGAATTCAGAGGCAAAATGCACACTCCATCCTAACTGCATTCTTGCTAGGATTCTCTGGGGCTTTAGCTTACAACTGATAACTCACATGTCTGGCAGGCTCACGGCCACATCTGGCACTGGGATACTTGTACGAGTACCAGAGTTGTCCCTGGCAAAAATACTGGGATCGAATTACTTGAACAGGTAGGAAGAGATCGGCAAAGACTAGTGCACGGTTAAATTTGTATGCTGTGGGTGTGTTCATTCACCTGCGTGCCTAAAGCTCCCTCCGACTGAATCAAAGGAAAGTGCCAGTGCAAAGACTGTCCTGTCTGCTTGTTTTCACCGGGTAAGTCATGGATGAACTGGGAGAGAAGGAAGGACTGAGGTAGGTGCAGAAAGGTTTTCAGCTTGAGAACTGAGGCTGTGAGTGGGTTTCGTTGTGCGTGCTGCATCAGCCTGTGCGCGGCTTGAGTCCTTTGGGCTCATTTAGCACAGCATAATTTCCACCCTAAATGCTCTTTGTGGGTTGTCTAGTTTCCTTCCTCCCACAGAGATTTTTAATTAAAAATCTAGGACCAAAATAACTGCAGTGCCATCTTTTAACTGTTGTTGAAGGAAGAGCTTAATGCCCTCATCTCTGAGAAACACTGAAGTTCATGCAAAAATACATGGTATATTAATTTCCTGTAGAATTTTAAGGCGAGTGGCTGTATCAGAGGAAGTATAGGTGGATGCTAAATTTAAACCACTGTACAGCAGATCTCGCTATACTACAACACCCAAGAGTCTGAAAAGCTAAACAGGGGCATATAAGGATCTTTTAAAAAATAGATGTACTTCCTTAAAATTTGTTTGGTTTTGTTTATTCAGCCCAACTTGTGAAGGCCTCTGTTGTTACAGATCCTATTTGAATTTGAGAAGTAAAAGAGTGGAAAATTCAGCATGATCAGAGCACCACAGGATGTGGTCATTTCTCCATCGCTTAGCTGTTCTTTGGAAGCAGATGAGCCAAGTCTGCAATAACTTAGTGGTCTTGGCATCAAAGACATTTGGTGGAAATACAGTTTGTGCTTATACAGGAGGTCAAGGCAGAAATATGCTTCTAATCTGAAGTTCTTGGCATTTAGGATTGTCCATTTCATTCTTTGTTTGGGATGGTGGGTGCTCATGACATAAATAATCTAGAACTGATTTTGGGAAATCTTTGTGAAATTGAACAGTCCTTGATAGTTTCTAAACATCTTTTCCTGCCATTACTGCCATGTTGAAGTTCCCCTTTTGAGCCTGGGTTTCAAAATGGCTCAACAGGAGTGGGGATACAAGCCTGATTTTGGTTTACTTTGTTACAAGGGGGCAATATTTCACAAACAAGGGAATAATGTCAGGAGGACACTATGAAGCATGAAAGCAGGTCTTAAAATTAGCTTGGTATTTCCTCGTAATTGTGTGGTGGGAGTGTAGCCCCAAGGCACAATCCTTTCTAGATTTAATTATATAAAAGCAGAGGTGGATATCATAGAAAGCCATCAGTGAGGCTTGCAGTAGTCTGGGTGGTTTTTTTAAATGTCATTAAAACTTGAAGTAGGATCCTTCCATTAAAAGGGAATATGATCTCATTATGTGATTTAGATAGCAGTATGAGGCTGTAATGATGCTCTTTAATATGTTCTTTTTAAAGAAAAATATCAAGGCAAGAATTGACCTTGAAGATGTGGCCTGCTTGCAAATGATGTAACTGCACGCCTGTGCAGAGCAATGTCTTCTTGTCATGACTTTAAATCTCAGAGAGCTTTAGCTAAAGCAACTAAAGTTATTTTCTCCTTTATATTTCTGTGTACCTGATACTGTATTTCCCTCGGTGTCCTGGGCCTGTCCCAAATCCTGTCACTCCCTGGCGAGGCACTGAAGCGCTCCTGCAGGCAGTGGGGACAGCAGGTGCTGTGCAGTGCCAAGCTCCCTCTTCCCAAGGCCAGTCATGATGACTCCTTTACTGCAGCCTGGGGTCTCTCACCTCTAAGGTACCACTAGAAAAACTGGGTTATTAAAAAGCTGCTCTGTTGCAGTTTAGTGTAACTGCTGCTTCAGTGGCTCTTGTAGGCTGCAGTTACAGCTTTCTGCAAGCCCCATGTTTTGAAAAACACTGGTACAGTCAAGGCCAAATTTGAGACCAAGCCTATCAGAGCTGGTCATAGCGCCTCTGTGAATCACATATAGGAGAAAAAAAAACTGCTGGCAGGCGCACTTTGCCACCGGAGCGGGAGTGAGAAGATGTAACAAGCTGCACGGACTCCAAGGCCAGGCCTGCAGGAGGGGGGGGGATGAAGAATGCGAAGAGAAAGTTTCCCCTGCAGCTCGTGGTGGAGTCCATGGTGAAACGGGTGTCCCCCCGAAGCCCATGGACAAGGACGGGGAGCAGAGACAACTATGCCTGTGAAGATTGATCCACGCCTCAGCAGGTTTGCCAAGGGACTTGTGACTTTGCGGGTGACCAGGCCGGGGGGTCTGGACCCGGACGTCAGCACCCTATGGAGGGGAGAGTCCTGCTGAGAGGCCTGTGGTGAGGGGATGACTCCCCGATAGAGAGGACTCACGCTGCAGAAGGTCGTGGACACGACTCTCGCGTGGGTGGGACCCCACGGTGCCGCAGGGGAAGGGTGTGTGTATGTGGAACCCCCCCCCCCACAGCTGAGATGGAAGACAGCTTGGGAGGAACGGACTGAAACCCCTCACTCTCCATTCCCTGCCCCCCCTGTACTGCGAACGGGAGGGAAGAAGGGAGCGAATCTCTGATTAAAGTCATGAGTGCGAAGAGGCGAGGGGTGGGGGGAGGAAGTAGAAGTGATAATATCTGGGGAAGAAAAGCAGCTTGTTGGGAATCACCGGAACCCCACTGCCCATTCCCTGCCCCTCCCCGCGCCATGTTGGGGGGGGAAGAAGGGAGTAAAATCGGGATGAGTTTTAAGTTTGCTAAGAAGGGAGGGGTGGGGGGAAGGTGCTTGAAGACCTGGCCGCTTCTTATCTCGTTCCGGTTCACTGGGTGTAGTAGTTGTAGTAAGTAGTAATAAATCACCTTTTTCTTTCCTTTATTCTGTGCTGTGTCTGTTTTGCCCATTGCACTAATTGGAGAGTGATCCCTCTGTCCTTATCTCAAGTCCTAAGCCTCCTAATATCTATTTTCTCCCCCTTTTCGGCTGAAGGGGGGAGTGAGCGAGCGGCTTGGTGGGTATTGGGCCTTTAGTTAGGTCCAAAACCACCACATGCTCTCTTAGGTAGTCAGCTACAGTTCAAAAGAACTGTCTGGGAGATCATCGGAAGGTATTGCTAACAGTTAGTGCCCACAGAAACTTCAGGGCTTGGGAATTGGTGGGATGACCGTTCCCCAAGTAGCATGTTTACTGAGTTATGGGTAATTACTGGAAAGCTCAATGTGACAAAGGCGGTGTGGTCTACAGTTATGCAACTCATTAATACTGTTCATGGGACTCAGAGACTTGCTTTCTGAAATGCTTATGCTTAGGCACATTGTGTTCACAGCATGCTTCAAACAAAAATTGTCACTGGTGGATGAGCTATCAGTATTAATTACAGAAATAAGGAGGAAGCAGAGCACTTCAAATCTGCTTTTCAGGTGGACATTTTTTGATTCACACGACCAATCTTCTTTGGACCTAATACTATTTATACTGAAATGATAACCAAGTGCTTATTTCCTTAACTAGCACAAAGCTTTTAACACTGTATTTTAGTGCTTAACTTCATACCATGTCTCTGTGCCCAAGCCTTTCACACATGGGAATCAGAGGGGGTATTGCCTTTTGGCTTGGGCACGCGCTGCCAAACCACTGTGGGCTGGCCAGGAGCTCTGCCCTCACTTCCAGCACACACAGTGGGGATTCAAGGGCTGTCTGTATTGCAAGTGAGGTGTGATGGAGGCTTCTATCTGCCTGCCTGAACACTTGACCAAGATTGTTTAGTAGCAGACATCAGCACAGATTTCAGAATGATCTGGCCAAGTAGTTCTTGCCTGATTGATTCTTGGATACAATTTCTAGCCTGCCTTGCATGCGTTACTACTGCAACAACCCTGTCAAGCCGTATTCCAGCTAGCTTGCTCAAAGGTAATTTATATATGTGTTCTTCAGTTGCTCTTATACCTTAATTTTGATGTAAATTTATTTCCAACAGCCTCTTGAGTTCATTGCCAAGAAGTTGCTGTGCTAGCCACGTGAATCCTGGTGTCATCTATGCATAACTTTAAATTAAAGAAGTATATAAATATTTCTAGATAAACAGAAATTGACAGGCACAAATCTGGTGCCTGAGTTTATTTCAAAGTGGATCCTTACTAGAATTTCTTGGCTAGTATGTTATGAAAACTGCATTAGGAGATCAACTGTGGTCTGTGATGGCACGTTCCTTCCTTTAGATTGCACATGTGCTTACTTGTATGCTATGTTTTGGTGGGAGGGCTTTTCTAATCTGCATTTTTACTTTGTTTTCCTGCTTAAAAGAATGCCAACTAGAGATATCAGTAACAAATAATAGTAATTTTTAAATAAAAACTCAGTAAGATGGTTAAGCTTTCAGGTGCTTGATGTATGCTTAACAGCTGTGATCTACCTTTTGGCTGTCTTCAGTTGAATATATTAGAACATGGGATTAAAGAGCTGAAGAGGATTCAAAGAAAGCCCCTTACCTTCCTGCATAGATTGATGCTTCAAAAAAAGACCTTTGCATGAGGCTTATTCAGTAGAGATGCCTTCAGAAATTGGGGCCTAAAGGAGATTACGCAAAGTATGAATTACTGAAAGTAAAGTAAGGGACTAAGACAAAGGTCTGCAGGAAAGGTGCTTACTCCTGTCTTTCACTGGGTGCTGGGGAGTTTCTCGTCCTTCTGGTAGTATGGGCAATGCCTTCAATTCTGCACGCACCTGCTGTTACTGGGGAAATAATTAATGTTGATGTAATTTGTAATTATTGTTGTAATTAGAGTGAGTGAGTTATGAACTGTGCAGTTAGCAGGGGGAAGGACCAGTGAAATTGCCAAGTCAGGAGAAGACCCTTAGTGTTAGTGGGAAATTTAATATGCTTTGTTAAATTAATAGCCTTCTGCATAACAATCAATTTGCAGTTCAAAGTGCAGAGGAGGTGGATGTAAAAATCATCAAGCAATCATTTCTGTAACCCACTCAATATTCTTAGTCGGAAGAAATCTCTAGCATAATGTTTACAAAGTAAACTGCAAGTGTTTTAAGACAAAAAACCACACGAGGACTGTGTATTCAACACTTACTGCAGTGCCAGTTTGTAAGCCATAAGGTTGTAGTGATCCCTTGCCCAAACACAACATGGCTTTAGTGATGGGCTGGTGTTTGCGCACAGGAGGCATTTAGCGAAACCAGAGGTGATTCTGAAGATGGGGTTCTCCTACATGTCAAATGAAAATGCTTAGCCCTCTGTGACCCTTCACATTTCTTAGTCCCAGGTTAAATTGGGATCCCCAAAACGAATACTCTGGGAATTTTAATTTTTTTTTTCTTCCATGCAGGCATTCAGTGCCTGGTTTTGCCTGTATTTGTTGTTTGTGGTCTTTGCATGTAATGCTCACCATAGAGATAGATTAGTTGTGAGAAGATTATACGTGTAAGTGCTGCTGGTGTGCCTAAAGCTGCAAATGTTCTGGTGTATACAAAGGAAATGTTAATCAAGGCATCTTACAAAGAATTACGGGAGGAAATAGTTTTGTCTCCTGATTACTACATAATTCCTACTGCCCTGTGCAGGAAAAGGCAGGTAGAGAAGCAGAAGGTGACAGAAAGATGTTGTTGTTCTGTTCACAGAGGGAGCAAGAGCAGATTGCTGGGGGTGGCTGTGGTAGGCATCTTCTACGAAAACAGCACGAGAGAGGCAGTTTTAAGGACACTGGAGAACATGTGACCTTCCAGTTAGGTTATAGGGAGCACTCCTGAGCTTGCTGAGAAGCTGAGAGAAATCCTTCCTGTAACTTTAAGGTGCCTGTAACTTTAGCCTTCAATAACTTGGTTCCTTTGTTGCAAATGGGTGTTTTCAGCAACCCACATTGTTATTTTCCAGCCTGGACTGGTTGTCAAGCTGAGTGATACAGTGTGCAGCACAGGGTACTGCAGTCCTTAAAATCAGAGCACTCCTGCAGTGCCGGCATGTTAGTGTATTCATCTGGAGTGCTTGAAGGATTGAAAGGATGGGGCTCCAGCAAGCTGCTGGGGCTGCTTTGGGCTCCAGTAGAGCAGGGTCTGGGAGGAGCATACTGAGGACTAACACTGGTGAGGAAAGGTCCCCTTGACACAGAGAAACAGCTGACCCAAATAAATCTGGGGAATAGCTGACATTTGCTATGAAGCTCCATTGCTTCAGGTTCCAGATAACAAGATGGCAGCACAAAACATTCAATGTCAGCTGTAATGTGTGTGTTTTACCATATCCCAAACCAAAACCTATGGGTTAGATAGAGGAAACAAAAACCCTGCACAGGTACTTTTCACTGTTACCAGGTTTTATTTAACTGTTAGTCAGGGGTTGGTTGTTCAGTTACTTATCTTATAAATAGGTATTTTAGGAATAGCTTCCAGAAACAGATTTCAGAGACTTTCTGAATTGATTGTAGTTCTTCAGCTGTTGTAAATCACTGGTGCACCACTGAACTAATAATTTCCCCTCGTTGAGGATTTGTGCTGCTGTTTTTTCTTGTGAATATTTAGGACTGTAATAGCTAGAAATGTGTCTGCCTACAGTTTGCCTTCTCTTTCATTCATGAAATTTTTGCCTCCTCAGGGTTAATTGAATGAGGAAATGTCAGTACCTTTAGATTTAATTTTCTTTATTGATGCAGATTCTGGAGTGGATGACTTCTGTGAATACAAAATATGGTTTAATTTGATTTCTAGGACATATTTAGTGACCAAAAAAGGAAAAGGTTGTTTGAAACAAGCCTTGAATAAATTAAGACACCCCCTCCCCCAACTAGCACAGTTCTTGACTATACAAACCCCCTAATTAACTATTTATAGAGATGTGCATATTTCCAATCTATTTTAAAATGCTGGAAATGAGAGTAAGCAAACCAACCTACCCACCAGTTTGTGGAGGGTCGGGGCCACATAATGTCTGCACAGTGTTTAGCTGTGTGGTAATTATATATCAGTAACTTAGAAAATTTGAAGATGGAGTCAGGAAAATTCCATCCCCAAAAGCCTCCAGCCAATGCTGAAAGCTGCCACCATCTTCCCAGCAAGCACAAAAGGCTCAGAATGCAGAGCAGCCCTGTGAAAGGCATCTCTGCACCATTGCTGATCATCTGTAAATGTATTAGTCGCTGCCTTCACCCCAAACGGTCCCCAAAAGAGGGGAGTGCTGGCAGTTCCCATTTGCTTTAATGGCACCCACAAGGCTTGCTGATAAAATCAGTTTTATTCCTGCCCCACTGCTCTTCCGCTGGCTGTCCCCGAAGCCACCTGGGAGTGAAAGTCCCATTAGGCAGTCAGACCCTGTTCAGTTCACCACTTGCACTGTCTGTTTTGTGGGGGTTTGACGCAGGCTTTTCATCTGCTATATTTTGTGGCTTTAAAAGATAAAGTGGTCTTAAAGACAGGGTTAGCAAGAAGTTTATTTCTTGCTGCTGAATTATTTATTCCTATTTCAGCTCTGGTGAACAGCCCGCATTTAATAGTGCATTGCCACTTAGAGAGCTGTCAACGCAGAAGGGGCAATCCTGAAAAATACTGTGTTTAGTGGCTCTGTCAATACTCTCTGTACTACCTTTCCTTCATTTTTATGATCAAGAGCACAGAATAGAAGCTCAGAAATGACCTGAGCTGCAAGCTTCACAGGCTTTAATCTGCCAAGATGAACAACCAGAAAAATTCATGCAAGAGCTAGAGTGAAGATTTTTCTCAATGAGGTTAGCTTCCTAAGAGTGCTTAGAGAATCTTTTTATTCTGATGTCATCAAATAAAGGCATGATGTCTTTCTTAGGCAATTTTCCATTTCACCTGCTGGGTTTGGAGGGAACACAGGAGCAGTGGGTGAAATTTGTTGCCTCGCGTTATGGAAGTGGTTTGGCAACATAATGGCAATTTTTTGGCCTTCTGAAATTCTGGCCCAATTTTGATTTTTACCTTCTCTCCATTGACCAAGTCCCTGCAGAACTGGTTTCCATCAAGTATCTGCCATATCCTGCAGCAACCTCCAAAATAATGATTTAGAAGTAGATTTGGGTTACAGCATGACAATGTTGTCCTAAAATCAGCTGTGGAAGATTTGAGGTCAAAAGCATTCATGTCTAGAAGTGTATCTTCTGTAGTTGCTTATTTCTTACCAGATACATCAGATATTCAGATAATAATATAATAGTATAAAAGTAGACAGTACAAAGATATATTCTTGTAACCCTTCACACCCTCTTATCTTGCACAGGTGGTTTGGGGCAGAGGCCACATTATTTAGGTGTCTGAAGGTGTCTGTTGTGAAAAACACTGAACACTCCTCCTACCTACCTGTTACATCCCTTTGGAAAATTGCCCCTGGCATCTACTATTGAGCATCCCATACAATTCTCATGAGCTTTATGTAGTTTGAAGCCAGCTTTGGCCGGCAGACCCTTACGGACAGATGTAACAAGTAGCTCTCTGAGTAAGTTAATGAAGCCTCATTTTCTCCTGGATTTGTGGCCTATGTTGGATTCGCTCATGTTTGGTAAGAGCTGGGTTCATAGTGCTGCCTGTCTTTCAGAGGGCAGTGATACAACTTCCTCCCTTTCTTTAGCCATTGATTTTCACATAACTTTTAAGAAGCTAATATTTTCAAGTTTTCTAGTGCCTGTCAAATTTCCTTGACTGCTGCCAATGGTACAGAAGGCATTGGGGAGGAGGGAAGATAAAACAGGATAGATACAGATGCAGACACACATGTAGATATCTTTTGGAAATGAAACCAATTATTTCAGGTGTACTATAAAATCTTAATGTTGTGAACTACATTTTCTCCGCTGAGGAAAGAATTGATGTATAAAAAAATGCAAAATAAAAAACAGAGTCCATTTTCTGTGATTTTGTGCTGCACTTTGCACTGCATAATGAGGTAAAATCTTATAGGCTGAGTCTGTCCATCTCAGTCTTTCTCTGAAAAAAACCTGTTTAACCCAAAAAAAGCACAAGTAAGTTGAACTGCACACACACCACTGAACAAGAGGCTCTGCTGCTCTCAATTTCTAGTTGAAGCCTATGAAAATGTGTGTAAGAGCCTGTCTGGATGGGCATCAAATGTAGCAAAGATCTGTGCCCATGAGCTGGAGCAATGCAATGTTAGGTAGTCTTTGAAAAATAGTCTCGATGTTGGTGACATGGCTAACAGACATTGTCATAGCTGCTTGTCAGGGAGCTTTGGTTACTGGAGGTCTTCTGCCAAAAAGGACCAAGTTAAGGGGAACTTGCTCAAACTGATATTTGTGATCGAACTTGCTGCCACAAATTTGTATTCAGATGTGTAAGAGAAGACCCAGAACAAATTACAGACTTGAGAAATTTCTTTCTCTTTGTTACTGCCCAGTGGCTGTTCCCAATTGAACAAGGCATCCGAATTTCTCACCAAGCCAGTGACTTGGTGAGTATGGGAATGAGAGAGCATCAGCCCAGTCATTCTGTCAATTATCCTGTGGTTGAAGAGTGTGAAATAATAGGTGAGGGAAATATTAAAGTGTCTGTCTCCATAGTAAATATAGCAGCAGCTGAAAGAAATTGTGTTCTGATATGTCCGACCCAGTATACAGCTTGCTCTTGGTCTGGTGTCTGGAGGGGTTTTGCCACTGACATCAGTGTGAGCTGACTGGCCGTTCTCCACCAATGTGGCTTGTGGTATTGCTGAGAAAATGATGCTGAAGGCAGCCTTTTTGTTATCCTGTCAAGAAGGGACTCCACCACGAGAGGAGGGTGTTAAGAACTGACTGCACGGATGTTTCATGTTTATAACTTGTTCCCCAGCCGGCTTTCCACTGGAGGGACCTGGGGTTTCTGACCACCTTCCTGCACGATGGGCTCAGTGTCTCCAGGTCACTGTTTTTTGGGAAGAATATCCCACAGATCTGCTTTTGCTCCAAGCCACTTACGAGCAGTACCAGAGACAAGAGAGTTGAGACGGCCTTTCTGGGAACAAGGGCAGAAAATAGCTCAGTGTTAGCATTCCAAACCCAGCTATTTAGACCTGGATTATTTTTAAATATTTTGCTTTCAGACACGTAACAAGCTGCATTTTCCTCCTCTCTCTCTTTTCTTTTTTTAAATTGAGTTTTAATTTTGCATCTTCTCCCCACCCAGTTATATGCAATCAAGGGTATCTATGCAAAAAAAAGGGATATTTACAAGTCTAAATGTTTGGTAGCTAAGTTACCACTGGCTGCTTCGGGGATGCTATTGGCCGCAATGGGAACCTGGAGACTTTTTTGAGCCTGGATATGCTTGCAGAGTAGTTTTGCTGGGCAGTTGAATTGACAGGAAGCAGGGTAGCAGCAATTGGAATGCACTGCAGCCACCTCATTTCACCTATCCATCATCACATATAATCAACCCGAAACAGAGCCTTGCTTGAGGCGATGGGTGAAGGGTTGGTCCGTGGCAGCCTCATCCAGCACGCGGTTTCCTGGGGCTCAAGTATGGAGGCTGTCACTGAGGGTCATACAAAAACAGTTGTGGTGAGACACTGCTGCTGAAGCTGTACTGTCTTACAGCTTCTTCACAGGGGGCAAGCTGGTAGCAGGTAAGGCTTTTAGGAAACAATGTGCCCTCAGAGCACTGGAAAAGACCTTAATTCATCCTCTGTGCATGATGCAGGCCCATCATGGAATACACATCCCTTCAAATTGCAGCTGCATGGCCTGGGGGAGCCCCTTTTTGTATGTTGCAGACCCTTATATCTGATGGCTTGCCCATCTCAGCATAAGCTTGGTTCAGAAAGCCTTGCTGCTCAAAGTGTTGTGGTAACCCATGCTTATTGTCAGGATCCAGGATGGTTTAGATCAAATTGAGCTCTTGAGTACTGAGACCATCTCTTGCAGAAAGGATGGAGCAGATTCTTTCTTGCCTTGTAAATCACAGCTAGTTTATAAAATTGATGCAGCCTGGTGAGTAAATAGATTTTAAAAATTAAAAAAGCAAAAAGCAAAGCCTGGACCATTGGGAGTACCTTCTACAGGGATTAGTAGGGCAGGTGGAGGGACAGAGCTCGGTCAAAGCTTGTGAGGGGATTTTCTCACACTGGGACAAGTTTGTGGCATCCCCCTATGATGTGAAGGCTACGCTCCAAGAGACTGCTGAGTGTTCCCCATTAAATTGGGATGTTTGAGCCAGCACAAGTACCAGTGTGGGACTGGGAACAGGAAGGGCAAGGCAGCATGTCCCAGGCTTTAATAAGCCCATTTTTCACCTCATGTCTCAAAGGTCACTTTACATGTGTGCTGTCATATTTCCCCCTGGTCCTGTCCTCCCGAACTGCACTGCGACTCTGGGACACTTATTTTGCCTTTACTTTCCCAGTAACCTAAAAGATATGGGAAGACTTGGAGGCTTTTTTCAGGAAATGTGTACCATCCTAAAGGGTTTCTCTTACCACAGGAACTGTACCCTAGAGAAGCAACAGACCTTGTGGTCTGTAATGCCCACTGGGTTAACGCTTCTTACTGCTAGTAGGAGACCTGCCTCTGGCTGCACATGGGGAGGGAATAAAGCTTGTAACTCAGAAGGAGACAGTCATAATTATCTGTTTGAATGGGTAAGAAAGAACTGCTTGTTGGATGGGTATAAAAGAAACCTTTGATTCCAGCCAGGATAGTCTAATGCGTTAGCCAAGTGATGGTAAAGAGCACAGTACCACCAGGCTCTTGTACTGGGTTGCAGAAAGGCTTTGGGGGAGAAATGCTGTTGTTTCCCCCACAGACCAGCAAGGTTATCTTATGGATCAAACTGTAAATGCCATCTTAAAGAAAACGGAAATCATTTATATGTACTATAATAGCAAATAAAGGCAGAGGTGACGCTGGTGTTCATCTCTGCTCTCTGCAACCAGTGCAGCTGGTCCTCCTCCATGCAGCTCAAATGAATTGTTGATTTTGCAGCTTGTGTAACTGCTCACATCGATGGAGTTACATTTATGAAAGATAATCCAAGACCTTAAAAAACAACAAAAAAGCGGGGTTTAGGTGTTGTACACTTGATAGACCCAGTAAACATCTGTTATCCAGGGTAGGTAGGAGGGTGTTCTACTGCTTGGATTCACCAAGGAGTAGCGTCCTGCTTCCCTGCGGTTTGCAAATACTCAGAGTCAGCAAATCAGTAATTGTAGCTTCAAACTAATATCACTTTATAATTTTTTTTTCTGCATAGCCTTCTGGTGCTCTATAAAAAGATCTGGCACACTACATAGGATTAGGCGGCTTTGAAGCAGCAGAGTCATCTGGGTGTGAAACTTTGATTTCCTGTGTCTTGAAATGAACTGTTATTTCTATCTTTTCTTTTCAGAAAACCCCCACAGCTCATGCCATGAAGGAGGAGAACTTTCTTCGTCGCAGGTTCTCCCTCTGTCCAGCCTCATCCACCCCTCAGAAGGTTGATCCTCGCAAGCTGACGCGCAATCTGTTCTTTGGAGCTGACAATGAGATCTACCCACTCAGCCCAGGTTGGTTTCTGGTGTGTCACTGCAGAAAGTAACATGTTTCAGGTGCTTGCCTGCAAGTAGGTATTTCTTCATGCTGCTTGGAGGCAGAGAAACAAGGGAAAAGCTGTTGCATCATAGCTATTACTGGATCCCAGACAGTGCTGCTTTCATGGTGCTATTGTCTTTCATTGCCATGGTGTTAAGTGGGAACAAGGACATCAGTTGGGGTTCATAACTATCTGCAAACAGCATGGCCTCACACTTCAAAAATTACTCATGTTTTTGAGCACTTCCACTTTGAGGCATGTGATATGTTTCACCCTAAGCGTTGGACGTGTTTAAGATTTACTGGCCCCATTTGCAGACATTTAATTGTGGGTTTCCTTGTGTAGGTTTAGAGCCCAGGATAAATATTACAAGAGCAGACTTTCTGTAGTTAATGTTCTGTAAATATCTACAAGCACTACACATACCAGGAATCTTGACAGGTTGCAGTGAATGACTGGTTTTAAGTGTTCTTTTTACATCTTTATTTTTCTTGCTTTGAATTTCCAAGCACACTTTTTGACGGAAATAGAGCTCATTTTATTGTATCAGATTTTGTTGCTCACGATAAACATTCACATCTTTCCTTGATTGCAGTCTGCAAACAATGCTTCTGTTCCAGTCTGTAAACAAGTGCTTCAGGGGACAAGTTTGTAGAGCTGTCATTTGCAGCTGCTCTGTCAGTGCTAAATAATCAAACCTCACAGCACCTTCAGAGCTCTCAAAACACTGGTATCTAGAGAAAGAACATAGCATCTGTCAAAAGGTTTCGGTGTTCATATAGATGTACCACCTGACAGACTCTCTGAGCTTTGTAGATGTGGAGGAAAACCTGGTTTGGGTTTTCTGAGCCAATTGTCTTCAAGTGTAAAGGTTGCAAGAGCCTCTGTGGCTGCTTCAGGGTAATGGGGAACCTATTTTCAGCAGCTGAGTAATGCTGGCTGTCACTGAGGTTGCTGGAAGCTTCCAGAAACTTTTTGTAATCAAATTGAAAACAACTTAAAATGGGACACCTAAAATTTCGTACTACTTAAACCTGTGGGGACTTCTGAACAACTAGCTGCCCACAAGTACGGACTGTACAAATGTGTGGTAAGTAAATAGCTGTTTCACTTCTGCTATCCTTGGCAGCTGAGGGGGCTGATTTTTCAGGATGTAATCGCTTCCCCTTGCTTTGGGGAGACGGAGAGCTGTAGCTTAGGGTTTGCCCGTTCCTCAGTTCTTACCAGCATTTTCAGTGCTAAAAAGTTGCTGACTTCCTCACAGAAGTATTTCAGTGTTGTAATCTTCTAGAAACCAGGGAAAGTTGAGGGTTTCAGCATGGAGGAGGTAGCTGGAAGAGTTTGTTTCTTTCTTTGCTTCACCCATGACTTACTTTGTCCACGATCCTTGCTGTCAGCCAGACCAAACAGCCTTACCAGGGTTGGCAGAACAAGTGCCTTGAGCCATGCTGGAGCTTTTGTTCCGCTGTGCAGTTCTCCCAAGTAACCTCTAGCATTGGCATCAACAAGGGCAGTTGCCCTCTGTAATGCAATGGGAGAGCACAGGGCAGAGAGTGTGTAAAGGAGAGAATATCTCTTTTAAACAAACAGAATTTACTGCTTCAGCCAGGGGATTTTTTGTAGAGAGTCTGGGGTTTTGTCCATTCTTTTTTTTTTTTTACATTCCTTTAATGTCTTTCCTGGTCCCCACAGAACTGCCTCATCTCTTTGTTGTCCTCATGATTCCTGTAAGAAGTAACTGTCAGTCTTCTGTTCAGATGGCATTTCCCATGGCAGGCTCTTCTTTTACTCCTTTGCTGCTGCTTCTGCGTCATTTTCCTCCGAGCCTTCCCTCATCTTCTTCTCTTCCCTTTGAAGGATGGGAGAAGGATGGAAGAGATAAGCCACAGGTCTTTGTCCATGAAGTGCTTGCAGTATTCTTTGTCCCACATTTTTCTCTGTTGTATTACATCAGCTTTCAGTTCTTGAGGCTGTTCCAGTAGTCTGTGTTTTGCTGCCCAGCAGATTTTCCCTATGAGAGCACTGGGCTGATCATGTTGGGTGAGTGCTGTGGGCTGCGTGGGCAGCAAAGCCCAGTGGTTTCCTGCCAATAGTTTGGTGGGTTGTGAGGTGCCTGAAAGTGCAGGTCTCACAGCACCACCACTTAGTATTAGCCCTCCAGCAACGAAGGTGTACAAGTAAATAATTCAGTGAGAAGGGAGTGACAGACTACACCTCCAGCAAGCTATGCTATGGAGATTCAGTTCAGCAAGGGGATTTATTTTAAAGAAAGCATATGGAAAGTGCAGAGGGCACTATATGAAACTTTGGACTTCTTGACTCTTGCTTGCATACAAAAATGCTAATGATTATGGTAACTAGAAACTTGAGGAAGATTGAGGAAGATATTTTTTCTTTATAGAAAGTTCACTAGAGAGACATGAATTCATGTTCTATGCCTGCCTTTCCCATAACAATAAGGAAAGAGGGTATTTCTTTCTGTTTCAGAGGCTAGGAAATTTACTGGGAGAGTAGCTAAAAGAACTTCTAGAGAATCTCTATGACTAGTATATGAGAACACACAGTGGCTTTAAATAAAAATTTAGTCTACCTGCATCCTCAGAGATGCGCTTTGATAAATATGGGAATTTTACTGTGATAGATACATGAAGCTAAATTTAAGTCTGGTGTGGCTGATAATTACAGCAGTAATTTATTTGCAGTACTTTTGCCACACACCAGAGCCTGCATTTCCACTTGTAGTTATCCAGGCAAGTTATCAGAGAGTCTATAAAATAATAGTTCATGTGGGGTGGAGCTAATCATTAATTCCTCAATAACCCAGTTATTTTTCTTCTTGTTGCCATTAATCAGTTGTGCTTGTTGTGTCATTCATTCTAAAGGGGAAAGCCAAATGCACCTGTAGGATTGATGCCACTAGAAAACCAAAATAAAAAGGAATTGTTACTGTTCTGAAAAGGAACTAAATATTTATTTTTCCTATGTGTGACAGTACTGGAATAAAAAAGGTATTGGTAATTCAGCTCTGCAATTCACAGTCTGGAGTTTTGGCAGTTTTCTTCATGATGTGGTGAGGGCTGTTTCCATAAGCATCATTGATTCCCTTCTGGAAATATTTTCCACTATTTGGTGCAATAATGGAGGACTGTTTTGGTACTTTGTGGAGGACCCTTCTTTGCATGCCTTGCTAGCAGCCAGCACTTTAATTCAGGAGACATGCAGCTCTATTTCTGCTGTGGCTATTATGTTTTCTTGATCGGGTAGATAAGAACTTCATCTTCTCTAGCCAGTTAATATTTAGCTACTTTTATGTTTTTATGTGGTTTCCTATTTATTTTCTTGAGGCAGCAATGTCTGTTGTGCTCTGGGTGGGACTCTTGCTTTTGGGCTTTCTGTATACTTAACTGTGTGTGCGGGTGTTTGAGAAACTTCCACATGGTTTCAATGAAGCTTGCTTTCCAAACAAAGGCTGGCTCTCACTCTCCGCATGGCTGCAGCAAGTCTGCTTGAGACAGACAGCAAAGGCAGCTCTCCTCAAAAAAACAGCCTTCCCCTCACAAGTGCCAGTTGGCTTAAGGAGCCAGTATATGCTGCTCCATAAACATATCTTACGAATCTTTGTAAATGATATGGTAAGAGTGAACAGTTGTGCGTTCCCATTTTTCATAACAGCCTGTAAGCAGGATGGTCCAGAACCTCAGGAGCACTGAAAATTTCCTTGTTCAGGTGCAAACCCTTTTTGAGGGGTTGAGGGTGTTACTGAGAGAAGGCGGAAATCTCTCGCATCCAGGTTTTTTGTATGGACACCAGCTTGGAGTTAAGCTTTCTTTAGGAAAGGAGACATAATAGAGTGGATGTGAATTCTGTTATGCTAATAGATGCCATTCCCTCGGAGCAGGCAGCAGCTGATTCCCATTAACTTTACTTGAACTTTTAGACCATATGTTACTTTCCCATACATGCCCGGAAAAAACTCTTCATGGGAAACAAGTGCATCAGCTACATGGCTTTGTGAGCTTGTTCCAACCTTCTCTGCCTCTGTCAGGGAGAGCAGAGGCTATAGAGAGAAAAGCACTGTCAGAGAAAACGTACGGAGATACAGGTCCTAATCCACGTACAGGAGTGCTTGTGGTCATCCCTCTCCTCATGGCAGCACAAGGTGATTGGCAAATATTCGTCCCCTTGGGATTTTCTCCTGCCTGCAAACATTAGGTTTCTAAATGCGTTGTGCAGGGCTTGGAGTTTCGAGAGGAGGAGTGACAATCAGAAAACTAGGTTAAGATGTAGGTTCCCTGTTGCTGCACTGCCTTCCTATGTGACTGCATAGATCCTTCTTCTGCTTCAGTTCCCCACGTGAACAACACACACCCTGTCCCTCTTCTGCCAGGCTTGGACGTGTTTGCTTGCTGCATCAGTGCATGTGGCACAGCGCAGCACTGTGCCTCAGTGTGAGAAGCACAGCCAAAACCTCCATCGCCCTTAGTCACCATGTGGACTAGGGACAGTTGTAACACAGAGTCTTTTCTTAAATTTAAGAACTGATACACCGAACTGCCTGTTAATGCCTGTAAAAAGGACGCATGTTTTGTCCTGTGTCTTCACCAGTGAAGTCCTGTACACAGTTGCAGTTCCGGTTATAATGAGATACACTTGTTCTTTCACATGTCCCACGATGGAAGTGCAGAACATGGCCATGAAGATACTTATTTTTAGTAAGCTTCTGTGGCCGACTTTTCTAATGGTTCTTGGCTTCTTAAATAACTGCTCTGAAAACTCCAGGAGACATTATGGCTTCTGACACTTCTGTGACAACTGATGACTTAAGTAGAATCAGGATTTTCCCTTGCTGTTTTTGGATCTGGTAGTGTTTCCAAGACTGGCCCACACAATGTTTCAAACCGCTTTTAACGATTCCCATGTTTGCAGTGTGCTGCAAATGGATTGTATTTCACTGCCTCAGTAGTTCTTTGCTGCGTCCGGTATTCTGTAGCTCTGATTGCTAACAATTCTGAGAGGAAAACTACATTGCAATTGGATAACAATGTCTGTCTGGGCACTAAAAAACTAGTCTCATCAGATGCTATTTTTTGGCTTTTTTTTTTTTTAATAGAAGCTCTGTGCTTTCTTTTACTGTAAGGACATGATTACAGTTGGCAAAAAGAACAGAAATTATCATTACATTTTATTGCTTGGACTAGGACTACATCCAGTCATACTAGTATATAATGTATATAATATACTGCAAGTTTAGTATATTACAATAGTGGGAATATTTTTCTACAATGATTGAAAAATGTCACAGTGTTCATAAATAATACTTGTTAATTGAGAATGTTTCTTATTTTAACAAATAATTGTCAGAAGACATTGATCTTCTGCAGGTTTGGATTTGGGGTTTTTTTTTTGTTGTTTTACTAATTATGCCTAGATGCTGTTCTGTCTTCTGTCATGTTTAATGATCATGGTTATCATTTGTCAAACAGTGTGCTATCAAATGCATCTGTGTATAGCTGCCAGATACTGACCAGGGAGGGTAATGTATTGAATAGCAGCTTATTAACTGAATTCCATTTATTATTTGCATTGAGTGAGGCATGGGGTATGTAAGAAAAGAACAGACCGCGGTAATGTAATTAAAGACTGCATCATAATGCAGACACAGAAGGGAGCTGATTAAGGATGCATAAGCAACCTTAATTCTGGCGCTTTTTTCCAGCTGGACTTTACAACCATTATGTTGGTTTACCACAGTGTTTGCAGACCTAACTTTTAAGCAGTACTTGTTGCATAGCCCAAGCATGTGGATCCAGGCTACTTCAAGCTCTGCGAGATCCCTCTCTGTGATCCTGGTGTGCCTGCTCCTGACAGCTCCTGACAGCTTCTCTTGTGTGCTCTTAGCTGTAGCCCTTCTATGACCATGAGTAGCCAGGGCTGTGCACAGAATTTCTGTTTCTGAATCACATTTATTTGTTGCAGGAAAAGACGTGGAGGGAAATAGCCCATCAGTGCTGAAGGATGAGACACCACAGACTCCAAACTCCATTAATAAGGTACTGTGCGTTAGGGATCCATCCCTTGTCCTAATTTATTCTCAGGCTGTTGTTAATTGGTGGTTGGTTTGTTTTTTTTTTTGAGGTGTCTCCCTCTCTTTCTGAAGGAACTGTGTTTACCTGTTTTTGACAGAAAGAAAATGAGTGGGTTTGTATGTTTGGGAGGACAGAGAACCCCCACACTTACCTCTGCCTGGATAGCACCTACAGCAGAAGAACCGTGTTTGTTTAGGCCTCATTTGGCAGTGTAATTAAATATGAATAATTACTGTTGAAAGGTTGATTTTGTTAGAAGAGGTATCTCCTGCTGTTCTTGATCAGCAAGGCAATTGTAAACTCTAATTGTTTTGGAAGAGAAAACTGTGCTATTTAGTGTAATGCATAGCATCTGAAACTGTGAGTTAAGATCCTGGGAGAAAACTGAGGGAATTGGTGTAACAGGAGAGGAACACAAATTAACCAAAATTTCCTAAATGCAAGGTTTCCATCCAGCCTGTTGTGGAGAGCTAAAACTGGAGCTAAAGAGACTCAATCTGGGTATTCAAAAACTGGCTCTACATTCAGAGTTACAGAGTGCCTGGGTTTGATTTCCTGTAGAGACAGAATCAACCTTATAAATTAGATCTGGCTTTGAGAATCATATATGGGCTTTTTTGGCAGCAGCTCCCTAACATGTTTCTGGAGGGTAACTAGAAATAGAAGCAAGGACTGTTAATAAATTTTTAACTAAATTTATTCAACTATGAAGCTATAAAATGCAAATGACACCAGCTGAAATGAAAATATAACATGAAGGAAGCAGCTGCAGACAACTGATTTCTTCTAATACATGAAAATAGGCTCTGCATCTTCAATATGGCTCGCAGGTTGTTTTGCCAGGATGCCCAGGCAGAGGTCAGCACAGGGTGATGGTGGTGAGAGGAGTTGTGGGGGCATGTAACATGGAAGTATGTACATGTGCTCTGGACAACCTGCCAAGTTGAAAACTGACCTTGGTTGTGCTTTTTCAGGCAGGTTCCTTATGGGAACCCAGTCTCCCACTTATCCTGGCAGTGAAGAAGCCCAAGGACCAGGTGACTGTCCGGGGCTTTGTTTTAAACCCAGATTTTTTGCATGCCATACAAGGAGTGGTGTTGAATTCTGAGTGACTTAGGAATATAAAGAAGAAGGGCTTTTCCTGGACAGGACAACTCAGAATACTGAGATGTTTTCCAAAAGAGAGTTTGATTTATGAGATACAGGATGAACACAAGAGTAGGAATGTATTTATTAAAGGTATCTGGGTGAGAGCATTGCTCAACTGTGTTTTTGCAGCCTTGGGGTCTACCTTGCTATTTGGTCTCCTAGAGGTGTGCTTTTAAAAGGAGAGGCACCCTTTGAAGATTTGTATGCCCACCTAGATTTCTGCTGCCATGCTTTGTGTGCACCTGAGACATGTTGGTGGGTGTCTCCTTGACAGTGTCAAGAACAGTTGTTAAAGAAAGAGAAGATGCACAGTGCAAAGCAGCTGCATCAATTTCTGGTTCAAAACAAATGGGGGTCCAAACCTGTAACGAGTTTTGCTTTCACTAGCCTAAGATTTTGGTTTTACAATAGTCAAAACTGCTCTGAAACACCATTGGACTAAAAACAGGTATGAAGGCCCCAAAACACCAACTTGCCTACTCTCTTATAGTGATTGCTTTGGCTGCTGAATGGGCCAGAGCTAGGTTTTTCTTTCCTGTTTGAATGTTCAGATTGGACACAGGATGTTTGATTTGGAGACTTTCTGCTTTGCTGGGCCTGTGCTGTAGTGCCTATCATTCTCACTTCACTCTGCTTTCCTTTGCTGTGTTGTACACTGCCTTGTTCTTCTCCAGCTGTGTAGCTTTTCTTCTGTCTTGCTTTGCAGTGTCAGTGACAGTGGGGAGTCCTTAGTGTGAAATGTCTTGTACCTTAAAACTTCAGGCAAACTGGTAGTCAGTTTGCTTAATATTTATTTTTTCACATCCTCTAAGGCTATAAAACAAAACCTTACTGTCAGGTATCCAGAACTGTAAGTAGGGATCTGTCACAGTATTTCAGTTTAAAAATAAATAGTGATGCCACCCACTTGAACCAAAGGAAAGAACGTGTGCTAATTGGGTCATGTTTAGAGTCCTGATAGCAGGGGGGAATAATTTTTGGAAACCAAACTGTAGTGTGTGCAGGTTTAATTAATAGGTTCAGAAGTAAATGTTCTTGTTAACAGATCCACACCATGAATACTTACCTTTCTTTCGGCACTGTGGCTATACCAAACACTGTTGGAAATCTGCGTTCTTTTAGCAGCACTATTTTGATGTACCACACCACACTGGCTCTTTTCACCCAGTAATGAGAAGGAAAGCCAGTCAAGTGCTTCAGTCCCTGGACTGGGGCTTATGGGACCTTGAATTCTCAGCTCTGACTCGATGCTCCTGCAATTCCCAGGCAAATTATTACATTTCTGTTTCATGTGTTCATCAGTGAGGTAGAGCTGAGGAGCAGGCTGCAGGTTTCCCAGGTTAGCAGACACCAAGCAGAATATCCCATAAAAACCTGATAAACATCTGTGAACTTGAGAGCTGTGAAGCAGTTTAACTGCAACCACACTAGCCTGTGCTCGAGCTCGTAGATGGGCTGCTAGTGTGTGTTTGATGTGTGACCATGTCCAAGCTGTCCTGTCTGTACAGACAGTAAAATATTTGATGCTGGAATATTTACTTTCAGTGTGCTTGTACAGTTCTTAGCAATATGTATTTCTGATTTCAATAGTGACTTCTCAGTCCAAATTAAATTAAATTAAATTTAAGGCACTGTTTGGCTACATGTTACATTGCTAATTTTCCTGCAGCATGTTTTCTATTTAATTTTTCAAGTGGAGTCTCTTTCATTTCCTTTTGCAAGGGAAAAAATTAATTGTTAGCTTGTTTATTTCAGAATGTTCCTCACTGTTTTTTTCTCTGTTTTTTTAGCCCCCTAGCCTTGTTTTCTGGGACCAGCACTCATACTGGGTTGTGAAAGTATGAGAGAACTGTCTCTAAGACTCAGGCTTGTCTCTGCTGCTAAGTAGTACAGTTAGCATGCACCAGGTAGTGACAAGAAATGCCTTTTTCTCAATTTGTGCCTCATTTGGCACTGTTAGCATCCTTTAAGGCATTGTTTGTTTTGGTATGCAGAGATGTACTTTCTCTTTTTTCCCTTCCTGCCCTCACCTATTTATTCTACTGTTTGGAGTGCAGCTGTGGTCTCTAGATACCAATGCAGAGCCCATGGAGAATTGAAATGTATTTTAAAGGACAGTAAAAAAAATTTGGTACCCCACATCTGCCATAGTGAAATCCAAAAATATCATGCTGTAGGATTGTGGCTGTTGCATACAGAGTTATATGATATATGGCAGGGCAAAGCTTAGATTGCTTTTTTCATCATGAATGAGTTTTTCCACACACCTGAAGTGTTCGAGTTTTTATTGTGTAATTTCTAATCTGAAATGAATCTATGTGGCTTCTAGAAATTTATTTCAGCTGCAGAGTAGTTTGAACTAGTTCATACTAATCACTTGAGATTTAAGCTACAAGTCCCATGCTGTCTTAAGCTCATCCTTCTAGATCCATGAATCATGCTGTAATTCCAGCCATGGTTACATTTGCGACTATCACAAAAGATCATTGACAACTGTGGCAGCCTACAAGGGTACCTTTACCTCTGTTCTCCCTTAGCCAGCAAACTGAGGAATCGGTTGGCAGAGAGATCCAGATGTTGCAGAAACCACCTCACAGAGGCTGAGGAGCGAAACATCCCTTCCTGTGTGTGAGCTAAACACAGCTTTCTAGGAGAACTTGGTCCTTCTAGGTGATGTTATACTTGACTAGACCCTTGCTAGCTTTTCATTACTGTACTTTGTTATCGAGGCAGTGGATGGAATTATTTTGGAGCTAGTTGTCTCTATCAAGACTTAACACTCAATTCCTGTACCCTGGCTCAGGTACACCTTGCTTCTTCAATCCCATACACAGCATTTTAGGGTAATCAGTATTGTCTGCAGAGGGCTTTCCAGCTGCTTGCAAGTGAGCAGAGATGTAGCCTGGCGTATTCTGGGAAGATGGTGTAGAAGAAGGGTGGGAGAGGTAGGAAACATGGAGCATCCCTAATTTATGTAGGTGCATACAAGCCCTGAAACTCCCAGGGGCCTCACAGAGGGGAACACAGGCAGTAGTAACTGTTCGCTTACAGCAATGGAGTCTCAAAGTTGGTAACTTCGGGTAAGCCACAGCAGCTTCGTCACATCACCTCGGGTCACTGGTGATCGTTAGTCTGTACTCTGGTGTTTCTGATGAGGGAGATGGGGTGCTAAAATTAAAATTATTTATTAAACAATTTCACAAAGCATATTTTAAGCCAATGTTTTTCATTGCTCACTTTTTCAGTTTGTTTAAACTCTGCTGAGGAACAAAAGCTGTACCTGTAGCGAAAGGGGAAAGCAAAGCTTTGCTTCAGATATCTGCTTAGCACTACACTGTATCACTCGTGAAACAGCATCTTTCTCAGCCTGCAATTTCCTGTCTCTCTTAAAATGTTCTTTAAGTATTCTAAACTCACAGAACATTCTTCCCATGAAAGGCACACTTAATTGATCCTATAGAAATCCCATGAGGACTGTGACTTTTTCTTTAATTACTATAATCTGACACAACAGAGCAAAATATTCCACTAAACAGTAGTATAACTGGGTATTTGGAGTTGCTTGGGTAGCATAATTTCATCAATGATTTTCCCCAGATAGTGCTGTCATGTCAGCTATTTATTTCTACAGGCTTTTCAATTTGTGCTAATGTCATGGTTTAACTCCAGTCAGCAACTAAGCACCACACAGCCACTCGCTCACTTCCCCCTGGTGAGATGGGGGAGAGAGTTGGAAATGAGAAAACTCCTGGGTTGAGGTACAGACAGCTCAGTAGGTAAAGCAAACGCCACACACACAAGCAAAGCAAACCCAGGAATTCATTTCCCACTGCCCATAGGCAGGCAGCTGTTCAGTCATCTGCAGGAAAGCAGGGCTCCATCACACATGACTTGGGAAGACAAATACCATCACTCTGAACATACCCCCTTTCTCCTTCTTCCCCCATGTTTATATGTTGAGCCTGATGCCATAAGGTATGGGAGATATCCCTTTGGTCAGTTGGGGTCAGCTTTCCCAGCTGTGTCCCCTCCCAACTCCTTGGGCACCCCCAGCCTCCTCACCAGTGGGGAGGTGTGAGGAGCAGAAAAGGCTTTGGCTGTGTGCAAGCACTGCTCAGCAGGAACTAAACCATCTCTGTGTTACCAACATTGTTTCCAGCACAAATCCAAAACACAGCCCTGTACTAGCTACTAGGAAGTAAATTAACTCTATCCCAGACAAAACCAGCACAGATAATCAGTGTTATAAACACAGTTGCTTTGTCTTTGTAATATTTTTTAAATAAAAGGGAATTTTTTTTTCTAAACTAGAAAGTTTCAGGTGAAAATTACTCAACTTTCTGTAAAATGGCATATTGATTGAGGGATAATCTTCCCTAATGTAAAGTTGTTTCCCAGTAAGATTCATTTCACTGACTCTGCTGTGCTTTGGGTGAGCTGTTAATTCAACAACAGAAGTTTTAAAAAGAACTGCTTATAGTAAACTGAAAACAATATTGCTTAAATGCAGTTGAGATATCTGTGAATATATGTATCAGTAACAAGAAGCTGTTCACTTCTGATGTTAAACCTGGCTTTTCCATGGTGTTTATAATATTTAAGAAACTTTTGCTTAATTTCTTTTATTTCTGCAGTGATACAGATCTGTAGCAATTATATGTGGAAAAGATGCCGGAGAAATTATGTTAGCAAGGATGCAGCTCCCATGAGACAGCTATTTTTGCTTTTGTGAAACATAACTAATGTCCCCAGCTACTTTTGTTCTGCCTTCAAATTCCCATCTGATTTTGTCTTTCTCTCACTTGGATGCAAAGGAAAAAAAAAAAGAGCAATTGTAAGCTGTCACTGCTGTTAGCCTGCAGCTTGAGAATTGCTTTACTTGTTTCTGACTTGGAATAATTCTGTCCGATTGTCCCTCATTACCCATGCTTTTGTTCATCCCATGCAGCAAGGATTGCTTGAGCCAAACGATAGGATATTCCTCTTGCTGTTAACCAGGGCACAGTGTGCTGATGGGCTGGCATCCCCCACACCAGTTGATCACAAACTCTTTTTCTGTGAAATTATTTGGTTCCTCTTAGAAATGAAGTCACCAAAACCACACTGTATCAGAATTGTACTATTGTCAAGACTCTGCATGTTCTCTTAGAAAGCCTAACAGAAGCATGAGAGTATTGTGCTAACTGCTAACAATCAGCAGTGGATCTCCAGAGCTACATGACTGAGATGAAAGGGAAGAGAAACTTAACAAGGATAAAAAGTATATATCTGAGTACAGTACAGCCCATTGTCAGCTGGCAAGGTCATCATTCAGTCTTGGAAAGGACAGATCTGATTAGAGAACTCAAGAGGGATGTTACCTAACCCTGCAAGTGGTACTACATGCCCTGGTAGAAGTTTTTTGTCAGATTAACAGTCTTCCTTCCTTGTGAGAACCAGTATATGGAAAACATACCTATTGCTTTCTTAGTAGAAGATTCCAGTGTTGTGGGGTTTTTTAATTTTAAAAAGGTCACCAGTTCCTTACCCTCACACCGTGCAGTCTCATCTTTGGCTGATGCTGTTCATATGTTGCTGCAGAGAGAGAGGACCAAATTCTGATAACCTGCAGAAGAGTTATCGCAGTATCCTTGAAAAATTTGCTGTGATGACAAATGGTTTCTCTTAGTTTTCTGGCAAGCTGAGAAAGGCAGTGCCTTAGAAGGACATAATGAAATACTCTTGACATGTATTAGTGAGGTAAGGCCCTGTGGTGTCTTAGGAATCTTTAGAGCTAATGGCCAAGATTTACTGAAACTCATGTATGCCACAAGGTACGATCAAAACTATAAAGAAAGATTAATGTAAAAACATGAAATCATATTATTTTATGTCACTTAACAGTTTAGACTTACAGGAACTGTACATTGCTGTCAGCAGCATGGGGGCCTATGGTGTGTAGTCCTGGGGCCATAGATCCCACCTCACCTGTGGAAAAGCAGGAACTTCAAACCCAAAATGCAATGTGTTTTCCTGTGTAGACCTGGAGATCACCTGCAAGCAAGCTGCTGTTTAGGATCTGTGATGGAGCATCCTCATAAGCATAACAAGAGGTGAAGCTGGCATGGAGAAGCAATCAGTTTGCCTCATTAAGAAAGTAACTGGGGAACAGTTTCCAGTTTCTGGACATAGAAGTCCCAGGTCGGGCACATCTGAAAAGCTTCTGTGTGCCTCTTAGATAAAACCAAGGCTTGGTTTTAGTAAAATTTTCTCTCTCTTCATCAAGATCGGTCATTTTACAACCATCCCAGAGAACTCTGCTATTCATCCCAAAGCTGGTACATCACAGCTTTTGGGACATGGCTGCATAGGTATTTATTTTCTCATGCCTAGAAGTTCTTAGGCAAGCAGTGAGGCATTTACATTACCGTGTCTTCCTCAGCCATTCTTAAGACTGTCTTAGTATGCACCATCCCTGTGGCTGTGCTCCCCTTTACAGGCAAGGGTAGCAAATTCAGCATGTCTGGACATAGGTCAGAGATGGGGGAGGCAGTGCCTGAAGGAAACAGCACCGTGATTCAGGAGCCCGCTGCAGCAGCCTCCAATGCTGTTAATCCAGCTGCTTTGACCAAGTGAAAGACCACTTTGTAATGATTTCAGACAAGTTTCACTGCATTTACTGAGATCCTGAAGGCTATGGTGGTGTAAGGGGAGATTATCCCTTCATTCGTTGTTGTGTGCTGCAGCTTTATAACATGCATAGTAGTATGGGCTGGCATTGGGTGTGTGGTGTCCCTGGTCATGGAGCTAGAATCAATGTCTGTCTGTGTAAACATCACAGGTTTCAAGTGTATTTTTAGACGATATTTTTAGCATGACCTGGAGAGACTCCTAGGAGGAGGAGGAGGTGTGGCTGGTAGAGCAGGGAAAGTGCCCCTGGGTTAATGCCAGTTCCCCATGAGCAGCAGATTCGGGGCTCGGGCTTGCTTGGTTTGCAGTGGTTGTTGGAAGCCTTCCTGAAATCATCTTCAAGTAAGTTTCCTTGAACCCAGTGGGTTTAGGGGCCTAGATTTTATTCTTTTTGTAAGTGCTAATATATAATTGTCTAGACAACATAAAGTGTCTGTAGCTTCTTTCATTTAGTTAAGCAAAAAGCATTCACTATATCCTGATGTTTTGCAGACACCTGAGCAGGATTTCCTAGAATCTTGGGGACATCTGTGCTTTTAGGGCTTCTCACGCTGGCTAGTGAGGAACAGTACACAGTGTTTCTTTCTATGATTTCTCAGGCTGGAGGGAGTGAAATTACCAATAAACAATTTGCTCACAGTTGTGTTTCAAGGACAGGACGTTCTCCCTGCTAATTGGGAGAAAGGGGGAGAATTCTTCTGACCAGTTTCAGAGGACACACGTCTGGAATCACGAAAGCGTGATCTCTTAATAATTCCAAAGGATTCTCGCTCAGACATTGAAGCACTTAGAAATGCTTCCTTGTAGAGAAAAGCTTACAGCATTATCCCCCAAATGTCTACCACTGCCCTTTGAAATGTGACAAAGACCCTGTGGGCACAATTCTCTGCTCAGACATCGTGTCAGTGCAGCAGTCTCCACCATAAGTCTTGTGTTTTTACAGCGAATCCCACGTGCAGACATACAAAATGTGCATCAGAGTCTGCATTGAAAGCAGAGGAGACAAGCTTGGCTTTCTAGTAAAACAGAAATGACAGATACTGAATAGTTTGCAGGAGTCCAGAGCTGGCATTTGCTTTGAGTGGAGCCAATGTCAAGTTTACTTGTAAACTGGACAGTCAGATCAGGGACTTCACAGGCGTTTATGTGCCATTGTTGAGTTCTCATTTTCTCTGTTTATTCTTAAGTGTCAAGCATACTTCGGGTATTTTTAGTGAAGGACTACTGCAAGGGTATGTGAGAACAGGTAATAGGTTCTGCAGTGACCCTGGCTCTGTTGCAAATTGCACTTTCTGATCCTAATTTCTAATCTTGCATTATCCAGAAAGAGTTTTGCTCAATTGAGCACGCACCCTTATCTCCCATTTTTGCTTCTGCCATGGTCTCCGAAGCATGGTTGGTGGCCTGCTTGCTGTGATCTGGTCATACATTTGTGTGGTTTTATCTAGGTTATGTGAAAAAGACTGATCTGGCTATCGTTTTGCTGCTCACACTAATGTTCAGCATGGTTCATGGCTGTAGTAGCCAGAGAGGTTTCTGTGTCACTTAGAGGGAAAAAGAAAAACCGTGTCTCAAAACTCAAGGCACTGTAAAACGATTACATCAGTTCATGACACACAGGAGAAAGAGTTTGAGAATGCAGTGGGTTTCTTCCACATTGTACCAGTGAATTTGTAAATAGGAACTATATTTGATACTTTTTTTCCTTAGTGCAGCTCATTTTTGTGTCAAATCTATTAAATCAAGGGGGCCAAAGGCTGAGCTTTTTGATAAAACTGCCATGCATAAGTGGGAGAGACAGTGCCTGAGCCCAGAAGATGACAGTCTAAATGCATCAGACGTGAAAGGTCGGAAGGAAAAGAGGTAGAGAGAGGAAGTAACTTCCTCAGAGTCATGTAAGAAGTAGCAGAGTCCAGTCTGTACCGTAATTCTCGTGCCACTCATCCTCCTTATTTGGACAGTTTGCTGACAGTACCTATCCAAGAAGGGGTCCTCGTTGTGAGTTGAGCTCCAGAGAGCTATACCCTTTATTTTGGGAACAGCAATACTGTGACTATATCTAACAAAAGTAAAGCATTTTTCCAGCCCATCAGCACAATTAAGATAGCAGTCTGCAGTCTGCAGCCTCTGAAAATAAATTTAAACAGCACTGACAATATCAAACATGATTTGAAGTGACTGCATATCTTGTGCCTCCCTTCACAAAGCTAAAATGATGATGATTTCCTGTATTATCTGTAACACGATTAGGTCATTTCTTGCCCAGTCATGTTTCTTGACATATTAGCTAGGGCAACAATCATTGCCAATATTGACTCTAGTTCTGAAAGATCTATACCAGCTTCCCCATAATTTGTATTCCAGTAATTGAAATACTTTCAGATCTGAGAAGAGATGGGAAGTTTCCAAAGTTGGGAATAACAGTAGGGGGTTTGGGTTCCAAGATGAATGTCTGCATGGGAGAAATATGAAAAAAATATCATGGGGAATTTTTCTAATAATTGAGCATAAAAATGAAGTTTGGAGTGCACTGCAAATGTGCATTTTCTGTGCCTGCCTAGTGCTCTGCTGGTGAAGTCTGCAGTCAGCTCTTTCATCGATTCCTGGAAGATATAAATGACTCTTCATTAGAGCATAACTTGAACATCTTCATATTAACACATTCCTGTTTCCTCTCCCTCTCTTTTTTAGATTGAATATAAGCTTTGCAATGGGTCTGACAAAGAGTGTGTGTCTCCCACAGCCAAATTCATGAAGAAAGAAACACTGAAGGTAGGTGCAAAGCAGCCAAGTCAGCATCAGCTGACTTTCTTTTACAAAACAAGTAGTACCTTCCAAACAAACCATTGGGAACTACTCTGAGTCATTTCCCAAGACCCAAAGAAGCCTCTGACTCTTCTAGGAGTCATTATAGGCCAAGGGCATTTACAAGCTTGATATTCAGGATTAAATTATACACTGCAAACAGAACAAATCAGTGCAATTATTTCACTCCGTTCATATGTTCCAGAGCCATTAGGCACCTCAGGAGGATTGTAAACCTTCACTGGTCTTGTTAGGAGGGGTATGCCAGGGCAATCTGAGCAAATTATTGCTTGAACACTTGCTTGTCTACCAAAGCAAAAGTATAAAGGATTTGGTTTGGATGAAATTAGATTTAATCTCTTTAATTTGAGGGGTGGGGAGGACTGGATATTCAGCCACTTTCTGTTTCCTTAAAGAAAAGTCAAATTAAATTGTGTTCATTGGAACGTCAGGAGCAAAGAAAGTGCCTGCTATCTTGTTATGTTTTTGTTCGTTCTTGTGCTCATTTCTGGGGAACCTGTGTTGGGTCAAGTTCTAGCTGTGCTATACATAGCTGTCCTTAATGCATTATGTTCTTCCCTCTGCAAAAAAGGTCACGATTACAGATTTTCTCTGTTCTCAACCAGGTACAAAAAAAAAATTACAGACAGGAGAAGAAAAGAGCAACCAAACAACTCTTCAGTGCTTTAAAGGATCCCAGTGTAGTGATCACAGCAGACTGGCTAAAGGTATTTAATATAGACCATTGCTTCTGAGGCTGTAGGAATAAAGAAGTGAAAAGTACTTGATGTGTCTGAGACTTACTCAATAGCACTTTTTGGAGTGACGGAAGACTGAATACTTTTGAGTTGATTGTGCTGCAAAGCCATGCTTAAAACAACTGCTATGAAAGTGGAGTTATGGAGAATATTTGCTTTTCATCTTAACCTATCTCAATCCATCTATTCCATATCCTTTAGCAGCAACAAGGTCTCAGAAAGTGCATAGTACAAAAGGAAGTGATGATGTTTCTGAAAGAGCCTGCTGGCCTCTTCCCATAGATATGTTTTTGTGCTGAAGTGGGAATAGACAGCAACAGCCTGGAAAAGGTCAGATACAGCTTGTTCTGTTGACAGTTGGATTTTATGTTGTCACAGCACAGAACAAAACATCTTGGGCCTGATCACAACTGTAATTTCTCCTTGTGCAAAGACTGGCCTAGTGACAGCTTCTCACTGAAGTCCTGAAACTTTGTATGTGGCAAAATAAATTTGGATTGACACTGAGAGATGTTACCTTTGACCCCTGTTTTTTTCCCTCATTTGGGGCCATTTAGTCCTCTCTAATAGTAGCTTGGTGGCCACTTTTATAACAGCAAAACTTAATTTCCAAACATCACCGAACACCTATATAGCTCTTAAAAACCCAAGAAAAGAACTTAGGGATTTCCTGAAACAACACAATTGCATTTGACCAGTGAGAAAAACCTCCAGTATTGTTATACAATCAGTATTAGAGGCCAGAAAAGTGAAGAGGCATATGGTTTATTTGAGAAATTAGCTTGGGAAGAAAATGTTTCCGTAGTGTTTAGTGTTGATGAAAGATAAATATTGAGATTTTTTAAAATACAAAATAGCTGTTGCATGTTTGCTGTGACTGGAAATTTCTGGTTCAGTAATAAATTGTGCTGGGCCACAAAAACAGAATGCTGACAGAGATTTGGCCTATATACTTTGAAGATGGTAAGACCTTAGGTAAAATCTAACCTTACAAAGAAACTTCCCCATTCTTAAAACTGTTATCTTTAATATATGCTATCAGATTTAATGTCGTCTTATACAAGAGAGAGCATACATTGAGCTTGTCAGAGAAGTAAACCAGCTGGATAAGGTGCTTTTAAAAATGGGTGCTTTTTAAAATTTGACAAAACCCATTAATAGTTCTGTCCTGAGGAACATTATTAAAATGACTTACAAGTCAAGTTAGACTAGCTATAACATTTTTTTTTGCAGTGTTCTAATTGGCATGTCCTCTGTGATTATTAACACATCACTGTCACATGACCCAGCAGTGGTGGTTGCCTAAAACAAATAATTAAGTTGATACCACTAAGCCAGTAATAAAAATGTGAAGACTAGATTTGGATAGCCAGATTTACAAGGCCTAGGATTTTGCTGTGAGATCCCTAAGACTGTTCAGATAACATGCTGTGTCTTCCCAAGTGTCGTGGTTTAACCCCAGCTGGTAACTAAGCACCATGAAGCCGCTTGCTCACCCCTGTCCCTACAAGGGGAGGAAAATGGGGGAAAAAAACTTCTGGATTGAGACAAAGAGAGCTTAATAGGATAACAGAGGAAGAGAATAACAATAATAACAAAAATAACAATAAGTGATGCACAAATAAAATTGCTTACCACATGCAGAAGGGAAAAAACCCAACCTGATGCCCAGTTTATTTCCAAGTAGCGAATCTGCCTCCCAGCTCCCTTCCACAGTTATGTATGGAGCATGATGTTCTGTGGTCAAGAACATCCCTTTGGCCAGCCTGGGTCAGCTGTCTTTGAATTAGGGTAGACACTACAACTATCCAGCAATAACTAAAACCATCAGTGTGTTGCCAACAGTATTTTTATACAAAATCCAAAACACCGAACTATACCAACTACTAGTAATATCAGCCAAAACCAGGACAGTAAGGTAGTGTATCATAGAGTGGCCTTGGGAGAAACAAATACTAGAAATACTGTTTAAATTCTGAATAAATGGTGGGTTTCATTTAAGGAACAACATAAATGAAATGCAACTTTCTGTTCTGTCCTTGCTTTCCTCCAGATTCGTGGTACTCTGAAGAGTTGGACCAAGCTGTGGTGTGTTCTGAAACCAGGAGTGCTGCTGATTTATAAGACACCAAAGATTGGACAGTGGGTTGGGACAATCTTGCTCCATTCTTGTGAGCTGATCGAGAGACCTTCCAAGAAGGATGGCTTCTGTTTTAAACTTTTTCATCCTTTGGACCAATCAATCTGGGCTGTAAAGGTAACAATCCTGATTAGCTGAACAACCTCTTCTTGGTCACCAAAGTCTCTGAATACTAGTATTGTCTAGCTTTAATAGTATCTAGATTTGCAGTTACTCAGTTGCTGTTAGTGGTCTTGAATTGACTGAGTAGACATATTAAAGACACCAAAGCTTGGTCATACTATGACATCAAAGGAACATGGTGCACTGTGATTATTTATACAAATGTGTCATTCTTGTGTATAGCTGTGTACAGACTGAGGACAGGGGATACATCTTAGTGCAAGAAAAAAGAGCAACACCTAGAAGTTATTTCAAGCCATGGCTTACATCTTTAAAAAGAAATGAGGAAGAGACCAAATTAACTGACTTCACCAAAATAAGGACACGCAAAGCACCAAATGCTTTGCACAACACTGGGAGAGGGCAAAGAATAATTAACTTTTTTCAAATGCCTCTGAGGTTTAGGTGTTATTTTCTCCCTTTTGAAATGGAAATAACAAGATTTTCTCTCCTTCATTTTGAGTTGTTCTTCAGTCTGTTGTTATTCAGAGGCTGAGACAGTCTCTTACTATACCCAGGGTAGTTCCTGCAGTGACCTCTATATTTCCTTGTAACAGAAATGTTTTAATAGTTTTTCACACCTCTTAAAATACATCCCTGCAAAGTTTAGAGAGCTGTATTTATTTTTTCCCCTTCCTTTAAGAATAGACAAAAAGAAAAAAAAACCATCTAATGCCTGTGGGCAAAGAGAAAGACCCCGGTACCTCCTGAGAGGCACGGAGAGCAGCATCTGAAGACAAAACTCAAATGTTCTTATCTCTTGTTGCTCCATTTAAAACAGTGACTCAGCAGAGCTATTGCAAACATAAATTCTCTAGGAGACATCACCACTGTAAGCAAGGCATCACAAGATACTTACTTCCTTGCTGCAAGGCGGTCAGCAGAGGAAATCTACTTGGAAAGACTCATGCGAGAGCAGTGGAGGCATTTGTCATTGGCATCAGAAGGTCTAACAAAATGGAGAGGAAGCCCTGTGGGAGCAGATCAAGGAGCCTCACTCCCGCTCATCTCTGCAGTTAATTGAACAGTTTTAAACACAGCTATATGATCACTATAAAAAGTCTTGCAATTTTTAACAAGGTAGGAGGAGAGAATTAAAATTAACCTCAACAACCAGGAGTAAGAGCTGCTTTTTTCTAACAGTAGCTCAGCTCTGTTCTGTGCCTAGAATTATTGCTTTTACTTTAAGTCCCAAAGGTTTCGTTGCTACCTTGCTTCTCATTCAGTTTTGAGATTTTTGATGCTTTTTTAATTCAGAGCATGCTCCCAAGAAGGATGTTGATCATTTGCTGTGCCATCAACCAAAAGAATTCATTGTAGCTTGACAAGTCAACTGAATTCTTCTGAAAAGTAGAGGCAGGAGAAAAAACAGACTCAAAAGTGCAGTCAGGTATGGAAAAATAGTGTCTCTGACAGATCTGAAATGCTATGCTAGAATCCCCTTCCCACAATAAGAAGCTTCCAAAAGGAAGAAGAGGGTTTTTTTCAATATGTATATGCATTTATGTGTGTCTATGGATATACCTAATTCTTGTGTCTCTTGAGAAAATATATGACAGAAATAGGAATAAGTATATTAAATATGAAGGGAGTATATATCTGAAAATGTTTGTGTACCAGAGGAATTCCCAAAGGATTTGAATTTTAAAGTTGAAGTAATATTCTTAGTCACTTGAGACAGATATTTGGAAAGCTACATTTGAGCTGCATAGGAGGATATTTCCTGAAACCCAAGTTCAGCCTGGGTTGTTACGTGTCATAGTTGCTTTCAGCCACAAGGTGAACACCAAAATAAACATAAAGAAAAAATCCATCAGTGAACTGCTTGATGCCAAAGAAACTGTCTGCACTTCAACTACAGTTCAAAGCTGAAACTGCTAAAAATACTGTTTTGGTTTATGTCATTTCATGACCTTCTTTTAAAGCAAATGGAGCAGAATTGGCTGACCTGAATTGCTTATGTATAACTGTGCAAAGAAAGCCCGCTTCTCATTAAATATAGATTAGCCTGAACGTAAGCAAAAAGCCTAAGTTACCATGCATCACAACAGAGTGAAGATCTGGCTGGACAACTTCTCCTCCCCATCCCACCGTGGGGAGACAAAGGCAGACCTCCAGGGCTGGGATAAGGGCAGTTTACTGGGACAGCAAAGGACAGGGAAATAACAACAGGACTTAGAATATACAAAACTGCTGATACACCAAATCATGCAACTCAGACCCATCACAAAGTGGGTCCCAGAGCTGTGCAGCCCCTCCCCATCCGGATCCCTTTTATATATGCGTTGTTGGTATGGAATACCTCTTTTGTCTAGTTGGGGTCACCTGTCCTGGCTGTGTCCATTCCCAGTTTCTGGTGAAAGTTAGCACTATCCTAGCCAAACCTAGGACATCAGGGTAATTAATGAGCACCTTTGTATGTGTTGGCCTGGCTGCTCAGCAAATGTTTGTATCTAACTGTGGGATTCAGCCCTGGAACACGTCTGGGTCAAGCACCGCCCTAGACATTTATAGTTGTGCCAGCTAGTTAAATTTGATGTGCAAACATTTAACTTCAGTTAGAGGAGGCCGAAATTTTGAATCACCTTTCAAATTATAAACAGGTAAGATGATAAGACCATTGCTTATAGTTGAAAGCTAAATGTATGCCCAGGGAACTGTTTTTCCTGCAAAGCTGTCTGGTTTCTAGAGCTATCTTAGAAGTGTAACGCTGAGGGGAGAGTTCTTTATTCTACACTGCTTCCCTGGCTCTTTGAGAGTTTTAGCCTGAAATTCCTCCACAGTGCAAATGGATTAGACCTTTTAACTTTTTTTGCTCTTCCCAGGCCTTTGTAAACCCAGGGCTAAAACTGCTAAAATCTCAAAAGCAGTCAGCAGCACAAGGAGCACTGAGAAAAGCTTCCCCGGCACGCTCCGAATACTGTCACAGACACACTTTGTCCATCATGTGAAGGCAGTTTGATCCCACCTGCTCCAGGGAAGAGACTTTTTGCCAGGATGTCTGCAGGAGACTAGTGAATGCCAACCTACTAATCAGTGTGAGGGTGTGAGTGTCTGTCCTTTTGCTTCACAGAAGGAGTATAGGGCTATCAGCTGTCAGGGTTTGCTCAGCCATGCCGAAAAAGTGTCCTGGAATTGTTGGTCATTAGTAGTCACAATTTTCCTGCTTACAAATTAATGCTAAGGAGAAGGCCTTCATTCAAAGAAGCAGATGGGATGCTATAAAGGCCCAGGTAAGGGAGGAGAGCCATACTCAAACTGCAAAAATTTGCCTACAGATTTTCAGCATTGTGTGGTTCCTCTGGAAACTCAAGGAAATCTGTATTGAAGCATCCTGAAGATAACTGCTTGTTCCACACAGCAGTTGGCATACTGGTCATACAAGAATTGGTGATGTTTTCTACTCTGCATTTATTGCTGACATGATGTCTGCAAATTTGAAAAATTATGTGCTTTCATGTTGTTGGTTATGATGTGTGTAACAGAAGGAACTGAAGGAGGCTGTGCCACTTTGGAAATGCAAGGGAAGAGGGGCTCCTATTTGTTTCTGACAGGTTGTGGCATAAAGTCCATACCATGGAGAGTATGAAGCTGAGCTCACTAGGTACAGGAACTGATTTCTCTTAGCAGCTTCTGGAGCTCAAGAGAGGAGAAGACACACAGGACATCAAGGTGGTACCCTGTGGTTCTGCTCAAAGACGTGCCTAATCCAAAGTGGTCTCTGCCTCCCTGAGAATAATTTCTGGAGGGTCATGCTGAAAAGATTGTGGCAGAACACTATAATCCTTTTTGCCACAGCTCATAACAGCAACATAAACAACCAAAGTGTCACCCCCACACCATGGCATAAAGGTTCTCAAAGGGTCTGGATGTAGAGGTGAAGGATTGCAACCCAGCAGTGCATGCCCGTGCTGGGAGACCTCTGCTTCTCAGCCTGTGGTTCCTCCTTTCCCATAGACAGGTTTGCAGGATGGAGTTTCCCCTTTGTTTCCTTCCAGAAAAAAACGCCATGGCCTCTCTGCTAGAGGCACTCCTAGCACCAAGTGTGGCCTCTGCCACTTGTATGGTGACTCATAAAGGGTGTTTCATTGCTTGTGTGCCAGGCTGCAAACTCAATGTGCACCACATGAAACAGTCTGTTTAGGTATTGCACAAAGACAGCTAGCAGTAAATATTTGCCTGTTCTTGTCCCAGGTGACAGGAATGAGATTGTTCCATTTCTGAGGATCTGAATAAACAGAGTAGGTTTTGGGCTGAGTATAGGTTACACCAAGCTGCACTTACGTGAAAGCTCATGACTGCTTTGGAGCTGCAGCAGCAATACCATGATTACTAGTGATTCTCTCTAAACTACTCCATCTGCTCCTTCTGTCTTTCATACCACAAACATGCACGCTCTGCCCAGGAAGGGTAGAAAGTTGCTGAATGATCTGTTGCATCTTGTGTGCCTTAAGTCTTTTTGTTTGCGTGTATTTCCAGGGCCCAAAGGGAGAAAATGTTGGTTCAATAACTCAGCCTCTTCCCAGCAGCTACTTGATTTTCAGAGCAGCCTCTGAATCGGATGGTAAGTTTTGGTCTTCCTTTGCTTTCTCCAGATTGCATGTTCTGTGCTAGTTACTAAAACAGGTTGATGCAAAAAACCAAGAAAGGTATGTAAAGCAAAAATTGGCAGCTCGCCCAGCTTGAGATGCCATTTGTTAGCAGTGGTCAGAATGGGTCAAGTCACATTTCATATTCCTTGCTGAACAGCCACCTTTCTGGCCATGCGAATGAAGGAAGGACCTAGACTTGTAGCTGGGGAGAAAATTCCAAGTCAATATATATATGAAAGGATGAAAGGACTCGATCCCATAATTGTCATGAGAAGTGGGCTTAACTTTTTCCTCCAGTTCAGCAGAGACTTCTTTGGGTTATCTGCCTGTGTCTTACACTAGGTAGGGATCTGTTGGAGGAAAATGGCATAGTAATATTGAAGAACTGTTGGTAGGTGTCTTTCAACCTCCAGAAATCTCCTGTGAAATTGCTGTACCATTGTTAGATACATAGTATAGCAGGCCCAGATGCTGGTGTCTCCACATGTAAAATACCATTCTGGGAATTCACAAAATTATGGAAGGTAAATTTAGGTCAATGGATGACAGGCATGCCAGCTTGCTATGTGAAAATCTCTATAAATTACTTTAGTGGACCTAAAATATCAGTGATTTATAAGTAGATAAGAAGATTAAAAACATGTTTTCATTCCATTTGACCTTCAGACTACTGTAAACTTTTTTTGGCATAGCAAACTAACACAAGCTGTTCATTTTATGGATATTTTTCACCTACACCACCAAGGGTGCTAATGTAGCCCATGTGCTCCTTTGGATCTCATTTTGAGTAACTTTAAGACACAAAGATTTTTATGGGGCACAATTGGCTTTGAAAGCAGCGTCTGCCTGGTCCAGTGATTAAATTTTACATATTCCTAAAGGCTGGAAATGGGGCCATTCCAAACACACCTTTGCCATGGCACTTAGAATAGGAGGAGGCCTTTCTTTACAGGCTTGGTGGGCTGTTCCTTGTGAGGGATCTCAACACTGGAAGCTGCTTGCAGGTGCCAGTGTAGTAAAATGATAGGAAAATAAGTGGGACTTGCATAGGGCCAGAGAAACACATTTATCTCTTTGATTATGCTTTTTTATCTTATGGACAGTACAATTTATTTGTGTAAAGGAATATAGGATTCCAAAATGGCCTCAAATATCACCTGTCTGGAAAGGAATAGATTGATGCAATAGTTTTTTAAGGAAAAAAAGGTGGTGCTTGGTAGAACTGCTAAATTACGGGTGTTTCGATCCCTAGTTATACAGACAATGTGCAGAATAGGTATGTGGAACAGTCCCACAGAGTTCTTAGGCAACCAAATACCTTCTGTCCATCCAGATTTTCTAAATTGTTATTTCCTTGGGGATTCATTAACGTAACTAGAAAAATGCACAAAGGGTTCTCTGTATGTGATCGGGACGAATTCCTGTCCCGTATGGTACTTTTTTCCTGGCGTTTCAGCTATCTTCCAAGTGAAAACTTTAATTCTGGTGGAAACCTAATGGTTAAACCTTACAGCCATCCTGGCTTGGAGGCCCGTATCTGAACTTCTACTTTCTCATTTTACAACAACTTACATAGGCCAGTTATGTGGAGTAGAATAGCTGTAGGCTTGTTCTAACAAACCTTACTTCTAAAGGCTCCCAAGCTGGCAGTAGCTCCCGAGAGATCACCAGAGGTAATACTTTTTATCTGTGATCTGCTTGGGTCATATACCACGTGCTGAAAAAACACAAAAGGGACCGTATCTGGCATATAGGAATTTTCAGTATTTAAATGCCTGTGGGAAGCTTTCTGCCTGGTGAATTATTACATGTCTCTGATATCATAAGAGCTTAAAATAGTGAACTACTGGAACGTGTTTTTAAAGCCAAGATATTGGCCAAGATTCTTGAGAAGCATGCACGGGCCAGGCAGATCAAAGTAGAGTTACTTTAGGATTTAGTATGATTTTCCTTTGCTTTGCTGCTTCTCTACAGTAGGGTCTTAAAGTTAGATGGAAAGCTAATGTGTTCAAGGGAAGGAAGAGGAACTGAGATGACTCTCAATTGAATACCATAAGTGTGTACATAGAAAATAACTAGGGCCTTTGGTTAAGGATGAAATAATATACGCTCTTGAACAGCACTAGCAATGTCCTAGACATCACCTGCTCAGGCTTGGAGAGCCCACATTATGTCTACTAGATCCTGAGAATTTGAGGAGGTGACTGTGATGGCCAGCATGAAGTGAAGCTTTGGGATATCTGTCCATTTAGTAGTGGACTTCACACCTCCACCCCCATCCCCCACCCCAAAAAAACCCAAACAAAAAACCCCCAACCAGTACTGAAGCAGAAATACTAGCATGAAAAATGGTGTCATTTTCAGCTGAATGAGGATGTTTGACTTTAGAGCTGAGGTCAGTGAGCTCTGAGAAGTGGCTATATCTTGTGCAGGAAGGGAAGGATGTGAATCTGCAGACCAGAAGAAAGAACTGTTCTTGTTCGTACACTCAAGCTCGCCTCCCTCCCAAACACAAGAGCTGTCCTGGAATGGTGACTGTGCTATGCTCTTTTTGTTTGTTAGTTAACTCTTGTGGGCTCAGTTTGGGGCTATTCCTCTTCATTGAGTAGTGTAAACAGGCTGACAAATGGCCTAATACATGGGTGTCATACTTGGAGATGAGTGACTTACAACAGGGTTACAATGTTGGTGGATAAGGGAAGAGAAACTCCTATCATCTACCTGGGCTTTTGCAAAGCATTTGGCACTGTCCTGCACAACATCCTTGTCTGTAAATTGGAGAGACACGGATGCAGCAGGTGGACTGCTTGGTGGATAAGAAATTGTCTGGATGGTTGCATTCACAGTTGCAGATAACAGCTCAGTGTCCAAGTGGAGACCAGTGACGTTCCTCAGGGGTTGCTGTGGGACTGGTTAACATCTTTGTCAACCACAGGGACAGAGGGATTTAGGGCACTCTCAGCAAGTTTGCAAATGACTCTGAGCTTTGTGGTGCAGTTTACACCCTGGAGGGGAAGGGCTGCCATCTAGAGGGACCTTGACAGGCTGGAGAGGTGGGTCCATGCATACCACAAGAAGTTCAACAAGGCCAAATGCAAGGTCCTACACATGGGTCAGGGAAATCTCAAGCACAGCTACAGGATTTATAGAGAGAGCAGTCCTAAGGAGAAGGA